>JAVJHY010035034.1:0-23860 GCA_035593235.1 Phascolosoma agassizii
TAATTCGCTTGTCCATTGAGATATTCAAGTTGCGCTAATTGTCGGGCTTCACGAGATACGCGAAGAAGCTCCTCCTGAGCGACTCGAATTTCTCGAGTTTTTTGGTGTCCGATCAATGCATCTTCAACCTCTCGAAATGCCTGTTGAATCGCTTGTTCATAGCTAATCACTGCTTGATCATGCCTGGCTTCCGCCACCTCTAAATTTGCACGAATTCGCCCAGCCTGAAAGATAGGAACCGTGATAGACGGTCCAAATGACCAAATCCGAGAAGTCCCAACAAACAGGTCAGAAAACTCTAGACTTTGTGCACCATAGTTCCCCGTGAGACTGATCTGCGGGAAAAACGCTGCCTTGGCCACACCAATTTTCGCATTCGCAGCAATCAATCGCTGTTCAGCCTCTTGAATGTCTGGACGTCGTGCAAGCAGTGCCGAAGGCAAGCCAGCCGGTACATCTGGAGGGAAGGTTTGATCCTCGAGCCCTGAGGCACGAATCACGGCATCAGGATTTTTACCCACGAGGATGCTCAGTTGATTTTCCTTTTGCCCGATTTGCCGTTCAAGGTCAGGAATCACCGCTTGCGCACGCGCCACTTCCTGTTCTGCGCGACGGATATCCAATGTCGAACTCTGCCCCATCATTTTCCGTAGTCGAATCAATTCTAACGTCTCTTCCCTCGTTCGTGAGGTGAGTCTTGCAATCTCAAGTTCTAAGTCCAACTCCTGCAGTTCGAAATAGGCCTGCGCAATGTCGCTCACAAGCGTCAACACCACTGTGCGGCGTGCCCATTCTTGCTCAATGAGTTCAGCCTGAGCGGCTTCGGTAGCCCGTCGAAACTTCCCCCAAAGATCTAGTTCAAAAGAAAGATCAAATGTTGCTTTGAATTGATTCGTCGTTGGTCCCTCTTGGCTACCGCCGGGAAGGCCGAATTGTTGCGCTGCAGCACCCGATGTTTGATTTCGTTGGGCGCTCGCATTGCCATTGACCTGCGGAAACTGATCTGCGCCTGTTACACCCAATTGAGCACGGGCTTCTCGAACCCGGGCAGCTGCGAGACGAACATCTTTGTTTTCAAATTGCGCGTAACGAATCAGGGCCTGTAGATGAGAATCTTTAAACAGATCCCACCATTGAAGGTCAGCTAATGATTGTTCATCAGTCTTTTCCCCTTGCTGCATGCGAAACGACTCAGGTGTGTTTACTTCAGGCCGTTCGTAATTTGGCCCCAAGGCACAGCCAACAAAGAAACAACCACTCGCGATGACCAATAACAACGATCGCATAAATCGCGTTGCCCCATTCAACTGATAGTCAGCTTTCTGAAATGGCGATCTTTCATCACACACGCTACCGATTCACTGAATCGGAGATCTTCTCACAGTCGTAAAACTGTGTAACAAATTGTAACAGACTGGAGCGAGTAGGAGGAGAATTCCAGAGTTAGTTCTGCCAATATAATTAAAATTCCATACAACCCTTGCTCCCACTATCAATACCTTCTAGATCAACTCTTTCCAGTACTAGAGGCGTCAAGAACTTTTACAAGAACTCGTTTCTCAACAAGAGCCTGCCTTTTTATGAATGTGTGTCATTTCTACTTTGACGTGTTATCACATTTCTTTCCCTCCCATAATTTTGTATGGTGTGAGAGCGCTGCAATTTGGAGGGGTAGGTCGTGAAGAATTTCTTTGCAATCATAAAAAAGGGGATTGGACTATTCATCGGAGGGTTATTACTTGTGATCGGAGGAGGGATTGGATTGGAGAACTTGCAAGCTCAGGGATCCATCAATATCCCCATCATGATTTTTTCT
The DNA here is from genome assembly GCA_035593235.1 of Phascolosoma agassizii. Classification (NCBI taxonomy): domain Eukaryota; kingdom Metazoa; phylum Annelida; class Sipuncula; order Phascolosomatiformes; family Phascolosomatidae; genus Phascolosoma; species Phascolosoma agassizii. The sequence continues at coordinate 1,817 of JAVJHY010035034.1, forward strand.
TTGTCTGCGATCCTCGTGGGTTCCATTATTCTGTTTCTGACAATCAGGAAGAATGAAAACTGAATCTCATGAGATTCCTTTTTCGTACTAAATTTTGTAGAGTAATCGGCGAAATACTCCCACTACCAGCTTAAGGACGGGGCAAATGGTCAAGAAGAGTCTCTCGACAATGGCAAGAAATAGATTCCAGTATTCTCAGTAAGCTTAGGCCGTCTCAAGCCAACGATGATCAAAATGATTCTCATCATTGTCGTCGTCATTTCATTCTTCATGCTTGCAGGATGCTTTATGCTGGGGAATATGTCCAAAAGTGAAAAGCCTCCAGGGTTGCTCTCCGGACGCCTTTCACCATGTCCCGATTCACCCAACTGTGTTGTCAGTGAAATTATTAAGAATGACTCACATTACATTTCCCCAGTACGTTATCCAGCGGCCATAGCCGAGAACTCGATGGACCTCGTCAAACAGGTTATTCAAGAGATCGGCGGACAGATTGCCGTTGAAAAGGAGGCATATATGGCTGCCATATTCACCTCGACATTTTTTGGATTTGTCGATGATCTGGAATGCAGAATTGATAAGACCAATCACACGATTCACCTACGTTCTGCATCTCGTGTGGGACATAGTGACTTCGGAGCAAATAGAAGACGGGTCAAACTCATGTCGACTCTCTTCCATCAAAAAATCAAGAATGCTGCTTCAGAGATCCTCCCTCCGAGCACAGACCCTACTGGACAACCTTAGATGTGTGGCCGGTTCACTCAAAAAGGAAACTTTAAAAGTCTTGCAGAATTATTGGGTTTGCCCATCCCTCCAACCTTAGCCCCTCGCTACAACATTGCCCCATCACAACGCATCGCTTGTGCGCGCACCAACCCTCAATCCGCTACACGTGAGTGCGTCGATCTGAAATGGGGACTAGTGCCATCATGGGGCAAGGATGTCAGTATCGGGAACAAGATGATTAACGCCAGAACAGAATCGGTGGCAGACAAACCTTCGTTCAGGAAAGCCTTCAAGCAACAACGATGTGTGGTATTAGCTGATGGGTTTTATGAATGGAAACGCGAAGGGACAGCGAAGCAACCCTACTACATTCGATTCAAGGACCAGAGACCATTTTGCTTTGCCGGATTATGGGAGCATTGGGAAAACGGCACTGATGACCCCCTTGAAACGTTTGCCATCCTGACCATTGGACCAAACGCCATTATGGAAGCCATACATCATCGAATGCCGGTGATTCTTCATGAAAATAACTATGAGACTTGGTTGGATCCGAACATTCAGGATCCCCGCATCCTGCTATCATTTCTTCAACCCTACCCACCAGATGAGATGGAAGCATTTCCGGTGAGTCCGATGGTCAATAATCCGAAGAATGACAATGAGAAATGCATTCAGCCGCTGGTTTGATCATACGGCTTTGATCCAAGAATTCCGCACACCAATAAGGGAAAACTCTGGCATCGATCAAGGGAAACAGAGGTACCAATCTCGATGAACTTATCATCGATCGTCAGGATAGCACTACCTAGCTCGAGAGTGTATCCAGGAAATTCAAACGGATGTGTCAGGGAGAATAATTACAAGCACGCACGTGTATTCGAGATAGAATTGGCATAGACGCATCAACACATTGGGCTTCACGAAAATCAATCCAACTGAAAGAAAATCGAGAGGCGAGAGAACCCTTAGTTGGTTGCAGCCAGTTCCGATGAAGTGTTGACCTGCCACCCTCCACCAAGGGCTTTATAAATAGCTATGAGGTTAATCACGACATTAATTTCACTGTTTGCCAAGCGATCCTGCGCTTCCAGCATCGTACCCTGGGCAACAAGCACGTCCAGGAGAGTATCAATACCAGCTTCGTATCGGTCTTGAGCATACTCCACGGCCTTAGTGCTTGAGACCGCAGCTTGCTTCAACCGCGCTCGGGTTTGTTCTTGGCGGGTAAAATTGACCATGGCTGTTTCAGTTTCTTCCAATGCCCGCAAAACTGTCTTTTCAAAGGAAGCCAAACGCCCCTGCGTTCGCGCATCGGCAGCATCAATCCGAGCAAGGACTCCCCCAATATTGAATGCTGCCCAGTTGAGTTGTGGGCCAAACGAATAGGTCCCCGCCCCACTTGTCACAAGATTTGAAACCGTAGTTGAGGAAAAGCCAAGACTCCCGTTCACCGTGATATTAGGATAGAGGTCTGCCACATTCATATTATATCCAGCCACGGCCCCTGCTAAATTTCGTTCTGCCGCTCTGATGTCTGGGCGGCGTTTCAAAAGATCAACAGGATTTCCAATATTGACCGACTGCGGAAGAGCGGGCAGGGGCTTCATCTCTTCTAAAAGATTGTGCAACGTCGTCGGGGTTTGTCCAGTCAGGACGGCCAATCTGTTCATTGCTGCGTTGACTTGTGCTTCAAAAGGTGGAATCGTAGATTTGGTAAGTTCCAACTGGGTACGCGCACGTGCGATATCAAGTTTATCGCTCGCTCCCCCTTCAAACAGCACACGAGTCAGATTGTACGTTTGTTGCTGATTGTCTGCGTTTTTTTGAGCCACATTGAGCCGATACTGGGCTCCCCGCATTTCGATATACGTTCGTGCAACCTCAGCTGCGATAGTGACATAGATCGCATCAAGATCGGCTTCGCGAGCAGCCAACTTGGCTTCTGAGGCGGCCAGTCGTTGCGTGACGCGCCCAAAGAGGTTTAATTCCCAAATGGCATCAAAACCTGCGTTATACGTGTTGACGGTTCGATTCCCAAACGGAGGGAAGAGGCCCTCAGTGGTCTGCCGCTGACGCACAGCTTCTCCCTGAACCTCCACTTTCGGAAAACGATCGAACTTCGTCTCACCCAACAAAAAACGAGCTTCTTGAAAGTTCGCCAGTGCAATACGGACATCAAAGTTATGCTCAAGCGCTTGCTCCACCAAATGGCTCAACAGATCTTCATTAAAATTTTTCCACCAATCAACAATGGGTTCAGTGACCTGAAACCTCCCCTGATCCTGCTCAAGGAATTGAGTGTGAACCAATTGTTCCGTTTCTGGTGTCTGATACTCTCTGCCGACGGAACAAGCTGACAAAATCAGCATGATGAGAAAGTATAGTGCTAGTTTCATGAGCTTAGTTGTTCGGTATGACATCATGCCTCAGCTCATCACTCAGAACTTTGGGTTTAAAGATACGAAGTTCCAGTTTGCGCAACACCACATAAAACACCGGAGTAAGAAACAGACCAAAAAACGTCACACCCAACATTCCTGCAAAAACGGCAATGCCCATCGCGTTTCGCATTTCAGCACCAGCTCCGGTTGAAATCGCCATTGGCAAGACGCCCATGATGAAAGCAAAGGAGGTCATGAGAATCGGACGCAATCGCAATCGGCTCGATTCAATCGCGGCTTGAATGATGCTTCGACCTTGGTCTTCCAGTTCCTTCGCGAATTCTACAATCAAAATTGCATTTTTCGTCGCAAGTCCCATAAGGACGAACAGGCTAATTTGTGTAAAAATATTATTATCTCCTCCTGACCACCACACACCAACTAACGCCGACAACGTACTCATCGGCACGATGAGAATGATCGCGAGCGGAAGCGTTAAACTTTCATACAAAGCTGCTAGCACCAGAAACACAAGAAACAACACGAGGGGAATCACATACATCGTGGTATCTCCAGATAGAATCTGTTGATAGGTCAGGTCCGTCCATTCAAACTGCATACCTTGCGGGAGCGTTTTCTCTAAAATCTCTGCGATCACATCCTGAGCCTGCCCCGAAGAGTAGCCAGGTGCTGCGTTTGCATTCAGATCCGCCGCTCGAAAGGCGTTATATCGTTGGGCAGCTTCCGGCCCAAAGGTTTCGCTGAGGTGAAAGACCGCTCCTAGGGGAACCATTTCCCCCCGTTGATTACGAACTTTAAGATTCAGAATATCATTAGGGGCATCACGAAATTTCTTTTCGGCCTGAGCAATGACTTGATAGGTTCGTCCAAATGCATTGAAGTCGTTGATATACAATGAACCAAGATAAATTTGCATCGCTTCAAACACTTCGTTGATGTTGAGCCCAAGCTGTTTCGCTTTGGTGCGATCTAATTTCGCATACAGCTGCGGAACGTTGATTTGGTAACTAGAGAACACGCCGGTGAGCTCCGGGGCCGCATAGGCCTGTTCCATCACTTTCCCCAAGGCTTCCTGCAACGCCTGATAGCCTTGGTCCGTCCTATCTTCGATCTGTAATTTAAACCCACCAATCGTGCCGAGACCTTCAACCGGGGGCGGAGGGAAAACGGCAGCAAACGCTTCCTCAATACCATCGTAGCGTTGTTGAACAGTCTGACTGATAGCAAAACCAGACAAAGACGGATCGGTTCGATCATCAAAATCATCCAGGGTAAGGAACACGATCCCTGCACTGGAGCTATTGGTGAAACCATTGATTGAGAGTCCAGGAAAACCAACGGCTCCGGACACACCAGGTGTTTGAAGGGCCAGTTCAGACATTTCTCGGAGCACCGCCTCAGTTCGATCCAATGTGGCGCCATCGGGCAATTGTGCAAAACTCACTAAATACTGTTTGTCCTGGACTGGAACGAAGCCGGGTGGCACGGCCTTGAACATGCCATAGGCAGCGACCAACAACACCATATAGAGGACTAATGCGATGCTACGACGAATCAAGATTTTCCCAACACCATTGGAATATTTTTCTGAGCTAAACCTGAACACACGATTAAATCCTTTAAAGACCCCGCCAAACACTTTGTTGAGTCCGCGCGTCAACCAGTCATTTCCCTCACCTTGCGGTTTAAGGAGCAGACTGGCCAGAGCCGGGCTTAAGGTCAGTGAGTTGAATGCAGATATGACGGTCGAAATAGCAATCGTCAGCGCGAATTGGCGATAAAACTGTCCAGTCAGGCCACTGATAAACGCAATCGGCACAAACACGGCGACCAGTGTGAGCGTAATGGCAATGATGGGGCCACTGACCTCGCGCATGGCTTTATAGGTGGCTTCTTTTGGCGAAAGTCCATTTTCAATGTTACGTTCCACGTTTTCCACGACCACAATGGCATCATCTACGACGATCCCAATCGCGAGAATTAAGCCGAACAATGTCAGGACGTTAATTGAAAATCCAAACAAGTAGAGCACCGCAAACGTCCCGATAATGGAGACGGGGACGGCGAGCAGCGGAATAACAGAGGCACGCCATGTCTGTAGAAAGAGAATGACGACCAATACGACAAGTGCTATGGCTTCCAAGAGCGTCACAATCACAGCTTTAATGGAACTCCTCACAAATACCGTCGGATCGTAAACAACGCTGTAGCCGACGCCTTCAGGAAAATTCCTTTTCAGTTCTTCCATTTTGGCTCGAACATTGGTTGAAATATCCAGCGCATTTGCGCCAGGTGAGGCAAAAATTGGCAGATCCATACCACTCTTGTTATTGAGTAATGAGCGCAACACATATTCGGAAGCTCCCATTTCCACGTTTGCCACATCTTTAAGTCTCGTGATCTGTCCTTCTTCCCCCGTACGAATAATAATTTGCTCAAATTCTTCGGGGGTTTCCAACCGTCCTTTGGCATTCACAGGGAGTTGTAGCTCCACCATATCCGCATAGGGCGCCCCACCGATGATCCCAGCTGCAATCTGGACGTTCTGTTCACGAACAGCATTGACGACATCTCCTGCGGTGAGGTTGCGTTCAGCAATTTTTTCGGGATTGAGCCAAATGCGCATGGCATAATCTCCACCCCCAAATAGCTGAACCTGTCCGACCCCGGAGATTTTGGCTAATTCATCTTTAACATTCAGTAAGGCATAATTCCGTAAATAGAGCGTGTCATACCGATCATTCGGGGACTCCATATGCACCACCATTGTGAGATTCGGAGAACTTTTCACGGTGGTCACTCCTAATTGACGGGTGACTTCTGGCAGACGTGGGAGTGCCTGAGAGATGCGGTTTTGGACCAATTGCTGCGCCAGATCAGGATCAGTGCCGATTTCAAACGTGACAGTCAACGTCATCTTTCCGTCGGACGTCGATTGCGAATACATGTACAACATATTGTCGACACCATTGATTTGCTCTTCAAGTGGAGTGGCAACGGTCTCGGCAATGACTTTTGAGTTTGCGCCTGGGAATTGCGCGTTGACCACCACGGATGGCGGGACGACTTCCGGGTATTCAGAGATCGGCAATTGAAACATCGCAATCAGACCCGCTAAGAAGATCAGGATCGAGAGCACTCCCGCAAATATCGGTCGATCAATAAAGACTTTTGCAATGTTCATGATTGAACTTTCGAAACGCTTAATTGAGCGTCAACTCAACTGGCTGGACTTCCATTTCTGGACGTACACGCTGCAAACTGTTCATCAATACCTGGTCACCAGATGTGAGGCCTGAAAGCACCACGCGTTGTCCTTCCAATGTCCGCCCCAATTTTACTTCTCGATAGGCTACTTTGCTGGCAGAGGTCACCACGTACACATACTTCTTTTCTTGATCTGTGCGGACGGCCCGGTCACTCACTAACAAAATCGATTGTTCACCCGACGACCCCAAATGCACGGTCACGAACATTCCGGGAACCAGTGCTCCATCTTTGTTGTCAAAAATGGCGCGCGCCCGAATAGTCCCAGATGTCGTATTCAACTGGTTATCAAAAGAATGAATGACACCTCGAAATACAGCGCTGGCATCACTCGTTAGCGTCAACTCTACGGGCATCGCACCGCCAGTGGTTGATCGTCTAGTTTTCATATACGTCTGCTCGTCCACATCAAACTCTGCATAGAGTTGATCAACCGACACAATGGTCGTGAGGACAGGCGCGGTAAGGCCAGACTCTATGACGTTCCCCTCCGTTATTTCTGCACGACTGATTCGCCCAGATATCGGAGCTTTAATATGGGCGAACTCGAGATCCAACGCGGCTTGTTTCATACGTGCCTTAGCTGTATTAATAGATGCCATCGCCACTTGATATTCATTTTTTGCCGCGTCAAACCGGCTTTGAGATATCATGTTTTTTTGCACCAACCCTTTGGCCCGCTCTAATTCCGATTTGGCTAAGGTCGTCTGAGATTGTGCGGTTTCCAGAGCCGCCTGGGAACTGCGAAATTCTGCTTCGAATGTTCGCGGATCAATCACAAACAGTGGATCACCCTTCTTCACAATTGCACCTTCTTCAAAAAGCACTTGAGTGATCGTTCCTCCAACTCGGGGACGTACTTCGACGTAAGTAACGGCCCTCAAACGACCAGAAAATTTACTCCAGATGCGAACCGACTGTGGGTGTAATGTCACGACTTCAACTGAGGGAATTGATTCTGCCTGCGGGGGCAGAGCACCAGTGGAATCATAAGCCCGAGTAATATAGACCAGAGCTAGTCCACCAAGACCTAATGCCAGAATACCGACAAACAATGCGAGAGTCGTTTTACCGTTTTGATGGTGCTTAATTGTGTTCATTTTTGATCTCTTTATTGAGTTTCATAGACATACCTTATAAACATACCGACCGGTCTGTTTATTTTCAATTAGTCTATTACCAAACCGCTTGACATGTGTCAACTATTCATTATTTCAGTATGAACAAAATGGAACAATCGATGGGGATGACGAGATTCAGGGGTCGCCACAACCCAGAGAAATCCTCCTTCGCGTATTATTCCTTGCCAGTGAGAGCTAGAACTCTTTCTTGGGAAGTAGATTCGGAGCTTGGCCATGGGCGACGATATTCGGGCTTAAGATCAATCAAGCGGTAAAGCCCCTCCCTCAGGTCGGTTTTCACAACACCAAGGTCAGAATAGACACGCCCAAATATGAGTAAGCCTTGAATAAACTGGCTGATCAAACGGCCTATCTGCTGCGGATCGATGTCGGTATTCAAGAGATTTTCGGCTTTAAGATTTCGTACCAACGCCACATTATATTTCACCGCATGTTCGCACATTTCCCGCGAAGCTTCACGTACACGCTCTTCGCCGGAACCCGCCTGTCCACCAGCTGTAAAAAATGGACAACCTGATACGGGATTACCGCTTCCATCTTTAGCCTGGTCTTGTTTACTTATGACGAACTGAAGAAGATTTTCTAAATGTTCGAGTGGGGTAAAAGTTGGTGAATAAAGAGCATCCAGATCCTTCTTCATACCACGCCAGTGGTGCTCGGAAGCTTCATAGAATAAATCTGCTTTGGTTTCAAAGTAATGATAAAAGGTCCCTTTGGTCACCCCAGCCTGCTGGCAGATATCGTTCACTCCTACATTGTTGTAATTACTCTGCCAAATGAGTTGGATGGCTGTTTCCAGTAGTTTTTCTTTCGTACTGGTATGCTTAGGCATGTTAATCCCTCCATTTTAGTATATTTTTTGTATCATACCAACCAGTCGGTATTGTTTCAAGCAAGAAAAATAATACTAGGAGTATTCCTGATAGGGTCAACCTCAGTTAAATTTGGAACCCATTAACGAAAGCAGATGTATGTGCTGGAACTAGATCACAGTCTTGAGGAAAATTGAAGGTCATACGTTCCATCCTTCAATTTGTTCCGACCACTTTTCAGTTATTGGAGAAACAATGAATAAGTCGCACCGTCAGAAATCTAGAGTTGCTGATCGGTTACGTCACATTGAGTCCCTAGAACGTTCAAACCTCCTGACGGTTTACTTCGGAAAATTCTACTCGTACTGAATGCCATTGACTAAACTTGTAGGATCCCTCCTACAGCACTCACTTCATGCGTTAGCAGCTTTTTACCAAATCCCATCATCAACTCAGTGATTTATAGAACAAATTTCTATGTTCCTTTATTTGGGTATTGTTTTTGCTGCATTAACTCATCACGCAATTTTTCCTTGAACTCGGCGTTATTGTTCTTTTTTTGGTTCTCTCCACACAATGGTGGTCCGTTATGAAACGACTATTTAGCGTTCTAGAGAAACTCCGTGGCTTCGGGTCGACCTCGGCCGCCTTTGTACAAAATGAAATAACCATTGATAAGGGCGGTAGCGTCGTTCGAGGTACCTTAATGGAAATTGATGGCTCTTTTTTCGTCCTCTTAGATCACACTTCCAAAGAACAACGTGTTCATGTCGATATGAGCACCATGATCATTGGAAAAGTTCGGCCTGGCGTCCAGGTGAAAGCAGAGGTGACCAAGGAGGGCTATGCCTCTGCCGTAAAGATGCTTGGAAGGCCATAGCCTCTTCCAGGATACTTTCTTTACAACTTTAATGATAAAGAGCCAGCGCTCTCGAAGGCTGGCTCTTTCTATCATCACCCTTTAGGTTCAACGCAAAGGTCTCATTTCTCGGGCATAACCTACATATGTTTGGTAACACGTGTCCGATTAGCTGAATGGATGATCCGTTAAAGATGATGACTAGCGCGGAAATTCGAACAATGTCGGGTAGTCTCGACTTTGGGCAGGCTGCAGATTAACGTCCATTAAAATCATTGAGTAAGGGTGTAAAGATTCCCAAATTTCTTGTTTAACCGGACACTAGTGATATTCCACTACTCCTATCGGTGGATTGCTCCTCCTGGTACAAAGGGATTCACTATCAAAGAACAACCTTTTGTTGCACGCTTTTCATAAACCGGGAGGGAGAAACCATGCTTCAGGTTCGTGAACACTACCACCCTCTAACGAAAGTTATTGCCCTCGCTGGACAATTTAGTCGTCATACCACGACAGACGTCCAAGCGCGGATGTGGGCAGCACAAGAATCCGGCTGCCGTCACATAATTTTAGACTTCTCCGGGGTTACAGATATTGATTCAACGGGCTTAGGCGAATTGTTTCTCTGGTACCACAAAATGACACCCCATCAGGTTATGATCAGCATCATTAAACCGCCCCCCTATATTCGGAACCATTTAGACTGGTCCCATCTTTCGGAAATTCTCCCTATCTATGAATCCGAACAAGAGGCCATAGGGCAGACCAGTGGGCATTAGCACGCGTTAGGACCAACCGCTCAAACTTCGACACATCCAGTTTCTTCAATCCATCTTTTTTATTGAGAGTATTCTTTTCGAGCTTCACAAATCTACCGTCGACAGATAAGGAATCCGTCTCTGACTGACAATGGTGCACAATGTTTTTCGACGAAGTTGTGTAGGAGGCGGGGTCTTCTTTACAGCCATAAATGTCTGGGAAATAAAGCGAAAAGCATGAAATTTGAGGAAAAGCTAAAACCTTGGAGGCAACTGAATGGAGAAATGTATTGAAGGAGCTAAAGCTATAAGCGACTCATTGAATCATTATCAGACAATATCACCAATATCCTGCAACGAATGGGGATGCGGCAGTTTTATTTCATTCGTCATAGGGTGAAAGAATTGTCACCCCTGAATCATTACTCGCCACGTCCATCGACACATGGCGATCCAGGGTGGCAGTATTACCTGAACAACCCTCACCACCAGTACGAGCAGAGATACAAATTGTATGACGATCCACCACCACAACCTCTAAATTGCCTTCGGATTCGAGGAAAGCGGCTGTAAAGACATTCAAGAAATGATTAAAATCCTGAACGTCGGCGACGGCCCCAGAACCTAAATCGACAGATATAATGATATCTTGATTCGTTCCAGTCTCAGCAAACGACGAATTAACTTTTCCCAATGAGAGCCCAATGACAAGGACTGCTAACCCTACCAGAACGCGTATGGTTAAGGGGTTTGAGGCTGGACAATACATAGACTTCCCTCCCTCTGATTACCGTATTTCTTACCATAAGAAATACGGTACAGAAGATGGTGAGACAAAGTAAAGAATCGTTCCACTCGTGAAGCCAAATACCAGTTTGAACAAGGGTTAGCCGCAGCATCCCCTAGTTCAAATTCCTCCCAAACCTTCCCTAAGACCCTATGCGTTCAAGGGATGCGACCTTCCGTTTAATGGGAAAATCAAAAGTTCCATTGGCTGCAATCCTTTCCCCATCACTGTTCTCGGTGACAAATTGAAAGGTCCCTGTAATATTACTGATGCCGGGAAAGTTCCTATCAGGAGAGAAGTTATCCAAAGTTATGGTCCCATCCGTATTCGTTTGATAGGAAATGAGCTTTCCCTCCTGTACCCTTTCTACTCGCACATCAAAATTTTCGCCCACCCTCCTAGGATCAGCGGTCATAAGGGGATGGTTACCAGGCTGCGCTTCATCAGGGATTCGAAAGGTAATGGTGAATCCCCTTTCCCCCGTCAAATCTGTATTAATATTTGCGATCAAAAAGTAACCTGGACGATTTCCTGTTACGAGATCTCGCTCTTTTGGGCCAAGATAAGTCACGATTCCCAACCCTGATACTTCGGCATTCACTGCCCCGGATACGTTTGCAGTGAATTCTGGACTACCGACCTTCGGCTCTTCGATAGTCGTGTCATTGGGTGAATCAGAGCATCCAGCTATGACAAGCAAAACTATCAGCGCTGCAAACCTTACAATCGCCTGAAACGATGCAGTCATGTGTGTATTGCGATCCATCGAACTCCCCCTCCGATCCTTTCAGTCTGAAGAAAACAGATTCTTTGGCCTGAAGCTCATTCTCCTCTAAACAGGAGTTGGTACGCAGATATCTTGTCCCTCACTGTGTTCCGTTGAGTACCGTGATAAATTCCTGCTTGAGATCTGGGTCATTTTGGATATTTTGGAATAAGGTATTGTAATCCTCAATCGTCATCCCATGATCCGCAACAGCCTGAGTCATCTTCTGGTTAGCTTCTTGTTGCAGGGCATCAGCTTGAGTTGGATCACTGGACTGAATGATACGCTTTTCGTATGTGGAGTGGATCTGGTTAACTTCCTTGTAGGCTCCAGCAAAGGGTTCGAGCTTCTCCTCAGTGATTTCCTGCTGTGGTGCCTGAGGCTCAACTTCTTGCGCCCTTAATGTCGCACTAGGAGCCAAGATCAAAGCGCTGATGATCCATAACATTACCCTCAATGACTTGAGACTCTTTGGAACGGATTTCATAATAATCCTCCTTATGAAATGGTTTGAATAAAAACGTCATGACCAAATGGGCCGGGCTCATTGTTCTTTGCCAACGTGAAGCCCTTTCATCACGTACGATGTCATCCCACTTTATCGATTTCAACGCAAAAGGCGGGCCAACATTGCCAGTGGAGGGGAGACTCATCCTTGGATCGCGTAACTTGAGGCGTAGGCAGGGAATCTGCCACGAATTGTGACTCTGGGAAGGTCTTGCTTTTGGCATAAAAGTCGTAGGGAAGACCCTACGGATAATCAGGAAATCCCTACAGGTGGTACAGAAGCGAGAATGAATAACTCGAATACCTATGGAAAATGTTCATTTTTACAATCAATATGTTATCCATGAGTTGGCCTGTATATCTGAACGGGCATACATCATGCTCTCTTTCCTTCCTAATAAATGGGTGTACCTGAGATTCCTGAGTCAACACCTATCGACTAAATAAAAGGAACACAAAGACGAACTTCTGCATATACGCCCTCCCCCTTAGTCGTCAATTGTTGTTGAGAATCTGATGAACCCACAACAAGACACGTTCACTCACTCTCCTGCCCACGGCATTGGCAAAGACTCCCCTCTCTGTATACAGGTGGTGGAGGATGATCATGCCGTAGCAGACATGCTTGAAGCTGCCCTTCGAATTTGGGTCTACAAAGTACGGATAGCAAGAAACAGGCAGGAAGGTTTAGAGGTCGTCGCAACTGAATCAGTCGATGGCATTCTCTTAGATATGCATATGCCTATCATGGATGGACGAACTATGCTCGATGAATTACGCTGGACAGGGCATGAATTACCAGTGTGGATGATGTCAGGAGAAACGGACATACAAGCCCTTCAGCAACTTCTCCGCGAAGGAGCACAGGGGTTCTTTATTAAGCCTTTCCAACTCCAATCTCTCCAACAGTCCCGTGCTCAGCTCTTTCTATCGAAAGAGTCATAAGAAACAAGCTAGCACCCTCAATTCCCCAGTCATCGGAACGTCAATGGTTCCGAAAAGTTTCAAGGCAAGGAAAGAAATATAGCATTCTTTTATTTCATTTTGGCCAGGATCCTTACATATCCTTCTTGTAGAAAAATGACAGCCGGTCTCAATTGACATCGGTTAGGGACACATGGCCTACTTTACATTCTAGAGACTCTCAAATTTTTGGGATACCAATCTTCATCTAAAATGAAACCTTCTACTTTACTCTTCGGGGCTACTTCAATCCTGGGCTATAATCTGGCCAAGCTTTTCCCCGATACTGTTATCCCTTTCACTTCCCCAGGCAATAATACAGCAGCAGTTCAACAATGGCCTGTGCTCAACCTAGAAGATCCTGAATGGGTCAAATCGATTTTTCATCTCTATCAACCAAAAACCCTTCTCTATTGCCATGCGGTTTGTGATGTACCAAAATGTGAGGCTGATCATGATTGGGCGTACGAGATCAATGTCGGACATCTCAACCGAGTGTTGAAGGCCCTACCTTCCACAGTGCGGATGGTTTATGTTTCCTCTGACCATGTCTTTGGGGGAGATGGAACCTATAATGAATTTTCGCCTCCATGCCCAATTAGTATCTACGGAAGAACTCGCGTGGAGGCGGAGCATCTAGTTTTCGAAAGACCTCAATCGTTAGTGCTTCGAACCGGATTAGCTATTGGACCGTCGCCAAATGGTCGCACCGGGCATTTAGATTGGCTTGGGTACCGCACCCAACGCAACCTTCCCATCACAATTGTCCAAGACGAGTATCGTTCTGTTGTGTGGGCGGAGGATTTAGCTGCCCGTGTGATGGAGCTGGCCAAGGGCCAAGAGGCAGGAGTCCGTCATATTATCTCAACACGGGCGGTATCTAGAATTGAGTTAGCCCAATATCTCTTTAAGCGGTTAGGGTTGCAAGCTAGCTTTCACACTGAAAGTCGGCATCAACGTCTAACCCCTCATTTAGGATATGTGGAACTTGAAAGCGTGTATCAAGATGAATTCGCTACACCGCTACCCTGTGTGGTTGATAGCCGAAACACATCACTTTTAGGAGAGGTCGCTTAATTTTTTTAATTTGGACCTACGTGTTTTTCCCTCCAAAAAACCATTTGCAGACCAATGATGGTTTTGGCGTCACGTATGGTGCCATCCTGAATTCTGGCCATTGCCTCTTCAAACGACCATTCAACAATTTCCAGAACTTCGTCTTGATCTAAATGCTGCTTTCCTGCTTCAAGATTCGTCGCTTGAAAAATATGGATGACTTCATCCGTAAATCCCGGCGCAGTCCAAATACTTGTGAGTAACTCTAGGTTCCCTGCACGATATCCAACCTCTTCTTCCAATTCTCGTGCTGCACAATCTTTGGGATCTTCCTGCAGATCTAATTTCCCAGCTGGGATTTCGTAAATGAATCCACCAACCGCATGCCGGAGCTGGCGGATGAGGATCACGCTCCCGTCATCTTTGAGAGGCACGACAGCGGAGGCGCCAGGATGCCGAAGAATTTCCAATTCTGTTGTTCGCCCGTTTGGTAGTGCAACCGTATCCAAGTCAAGCTTTAATACTTTTCCCGAATGAATCCGCTTCGTCGACAGTAATTTTTCTTCTTGCATTGAACTTGTCGGAAAAAAGAATTGGACTTAAGATTTTTGGCGTTTATAGAATGGCAGTTTGACCACTTTAGCAGGTACCTGTTTTCCGCGAATATTTATTTGGACCAAGGTTTCTTCATGGCACAAATCTGGCGGAAGCGATCCTAATCCAATGCCTTTTTGTAAGATCGGAGAAAAGTTTCCACTCGTGACTTTTCCAACAGTCTTTCCGTCCTTGAGAATTTCCATATCATGTCTAGGAACTCCTCGCTCCATCATGGCAAAGGCCGCGAGCCTTCTCGTTACTCCTTGTTCTTTTTGTTTCTGTAGAGCCGTTTGACCCTGAAACAGGTCTTTCTTCCATGCCACCACCCACTCGGCTCCAGCTTCTAGCGGTGTGGTCTGTTCATCCATATCGTTGCCATAGAGTAAATACCCAACGTCTAATCGCAGCAGATCCCTGGCGCCAAGCCCTGCAGGCTTAACTTCTTTACCTTCACCAGCTTGTAATAGTTGTTCCCAAGCCTGCTGAGCATCTCCTGCCGCAAGATACCATTCATAGCCAATTTCCCCAGTATACCCTGTACGACTCAGAAGTCCGGAAAACCCATTGGCTTCAATCGTGAGGCACTGCCGAGGCTTCAGCTTGTCTACCGCTGGTCCGATCACCTTCTTCAGCAAGACCTGCGATAGCGGACCTTGGATGGCCAATTGTGCTAATTCTTCCGATTGATCACGAATGACGGCTTGGGGAAATTTTGCTTCCTGATGTCTTAAAAACCATTCAAAAATCTTAATCCGATTCGAAGCGTTCACACAGACCAGGAATTCAGTTGGCTCAGTTTTGTAAATAAAAATGTCATCTAAGATGCCTCCTGACTCTTGGCAGACCATACTATACTGCGCCTGCCCCATACCAAGCTTTGCAACATCGTTGGTGCTGACCCATTGCAAAAATGCTTCTGCCTGGGCACCCGCAACGTTGATGCGCCCCATATGGCTGACATCGAATAGCCCCGCACCGTGACGAACGGTATGGTATTCATTGAGAACCCCTGTATATTGCATGGGCATAAGCCAGCCAGCAAAATCGACCAACTTGGCCTTATTCGCACGATGCATCTGTGTAAGAGGTGTTTCCTTCATTAACGTAGATCGAGGAGTTCTACTTCAAAAATCAGTGTGGCATTCGGGGGAATTCTCGCCCCGGCACCTCTGGCTCCGTATCCTAATTCTGGGGGAATGACTAACTTCCGCGTTCCACCGATTTTCATACCTTCCACACCTTCATCCCAGCCCTTGATCACCCGCCCTGCTCCGAGCCGGAAGGGAAAAGGTTGGTCGCGATCTTTTGAGCTATCAAATTTGGTTCCGTCTACAAGCGTCCCCGTATAATGCACCGTGGCCGTTTCACCGGCATGCGCCTCAGGGCCCGAACCAACAACAAGATCGGTATATTGTAGGCCTGAAGGAGTCGTCACCATTGTTTCTTCAGCGGCATGGCTAGCAAGGGGTAGTAGGAATATTCCGAACAGCACCAATAGTACGCAGCGTTTAAGATTCGAGGATGAGAAAATTAGGGATGACCACACAATCATTTTCTTCATATTGGACACTCCGATGATTTAGGTTTGTGGTGAATGTTGCGAGGTTAACGATCTATAGCAAGATTATCATAAAACAGGACCATACTGGCCGTATAGCCATGCAAATAATTCTTTCCACCAACTGGCCCAATTTCTCCTCCCGCAAAGAACCCTGCGATGGGAAGCATGCCCATGTGTTGATGCACAGCTGCAACATCATGATGCGGCGTCTGAAAAAACTGTTGCCCACGACCGTTGCAGCTAAAGAGTAACGCTCCTTTGGGTGGATTGTTCGGAGACACCAAACGCTCCCTGGAGAGCAATACCGTTAAATCGGTGCCGGCTGCATGGGCATCACGAATATGGAACTGAATCGTTTGGCCTTCCTGAACGAAATCGGCGATGGCTAGATAGCCAGATTGCCGATCCGCTCCTAACAAGCCACGAATCAAAAAATCTCCTTGCCCAAATTCCGCACGATGCTCGTCCATGGCAATCCCCACCTGTAATCCATTTGCGGCCTGCTGTCGTTCAGATTCGCCCAAAGCCTTCAACGTGGTCTCCAATCGTTCCAGAGGAGGGATCCCACCAAGTTCCTGAATGACATTCCGATCAACCTTCGTCACCACATATCGCTCCCCAATCGGTTGACACCCCTGTGATACAACGGTGCGTATTTCCACATCTCCCTCGATCGCCACGCCAACCACTCCTGATTCAATAATATGTTCGTTTAAGACCAATCGGGATTCCCTCTCATCCATCCCTCCACTCGCAATTCCTCCAATAGCAGACGAACCAGGAGCATGGTGATCTAGGAGAGTAAATAATTCGTCTATCGGAGTTGAAAATGGGTCAGCAAAGAAAAGAAACGTTCGAGGGGGTGCATGTTTTTTCAACATGTCTGGCCAACCTTCTAGGGAATATTCCTCTCCATTCTTTTTCGGAAACAAGTGAAAAGGGGTAATGTGCATGCTCGGATTGGTCAGTCCCCAAAGCACAAGTCCAGGGTGCTCTTCAATTTCTTGTGTTCCACCAATGACTCCAGCCCCCATACACCCAATTAAAATTTTCGGGCTCAGATTTTTGTGAACGATCTCAACCAAGGATTCCACGTCTTTTGTAAAATGAGAAGAGAAAAAGACACAAGCGAAATCACAGCCTAGTTCGCCAAATGCGTCATGAACTGATCGAGAGACAACTTGAGCCGCCTGCTGGGGAATAGGTTCTTGAGAAACCGCCACATGACATTGCATCATGATTCAACCAATTCCGATCCTTTCGATACCCGAACAACGGTATCTACAAGCCACTGAGTTGGAAACAAGAAGAAGTCAATCATCCTATCTTTTGTCTCATTAAGGGAGATACCTTAATTTTAATCATTATGTGGCTATTGAATCGACGGATATGTTTCCAAAATGGATTGAAGCTGTTTGACAGAAATGGCCTCAAATCGTCGGCCATCTCGTCCAGTGACCGTCGTGGCTTGCAATAATGCATTCAAAATTGCCTCTTCAGTTGCCTCTACCGAGGCCTGAAAGATTGAATTGAGATGCGTATCAGCAAGATGGGTCATGACAAAAGTTGGGTCTTTTGGGTAATGCGGTATGCTATTTCCAGTGGAAAACGCTAGCACAAAATCACCGCTACCATGATGCGAAATCGATCCCGTTCGAGCCAACCCAATGGTCGCCCGCTTGGACAGACGAACCAACTGCCGAGCATCCATTGGCGCATCAGTCGCCACAATAATAATGATGGAACCGCTATCCTGCCGTTTTTGTGAAGGAAATGCTTTTGAAAGAAGCGAAGGATTTGTTGTGACTTCTTCTTGAGCAATTGTCTTTTCTTCATTCTTATATAATCGACCTACTGGGACTCCGGCGACCGTGAATTCATGTCGGCGTCCATGATTTGCATTCACAAGTACTCCTACTCGATAGCCCCCTTTTCCAAGTGGAAGAACCCGTGAAGCCGTCCCAATTCCCCCTTTGAATTGATACGACACCATTCCTGTACCCGCACCCACTGATCCCTCCTGCACGGGTCCGTTGGCAGCCATTTCCAATGCGTGGACAACCTCTTCCTGCGAAACATGACGGCCTTGACTGTCATTCAAGCGACTATCATCACATTCAGCGACTACAGGCGTGAGCGTATCATCGGTGATGCCAATGTTGGGATTATGCTTGATCATCCAACTCATCACCCCATCAGCCACTCGAGGCACATTTAATGTATTAGTCAATGCAATGGGGTATTCTAAAAATCCGGATTCGGCTATCCACGCTAACCCTGTCATTTCACCAGTCCCGTTTAAGACAAAGGCTCCCGCGGGAACCTTGTGATGCCACACATCGTCTCGAGGAATAATGACCGTGACGCCGGTCCGAACAGGACCATGCCCAGGATTCAAATGCCCTTTCCCTTCATTGATCGTGACCTGGCCCACCTTCACTCCTGGAACATCGGTAATGGCATTCCATTCCCCCGTTTCGTATTGACCAATTGTGACTCCCAGATCCCCAATATGAGGACGGGGTGTTGTCACTGTTGAATATGCCAAAGGTTCAGCCAGCCCTATTGAGAATCCCCATAAACTTACAATCAAGACACTCAAAAGATAGAATTTGAGGGAATAGCTATTCATTCGCGCGCGCATATCGTGAACTCTCGTTCCGGAGAAGGGCATGAGAAAAGTGTTTGCCGTCTTCCTTACGCTAAAGTCGTCGAAGAAAGGGAGTTCTCAGTAAAGTCGATCTCATGCATCTGGTAAACGGTTTCTTGAAATCCAATGTGGGCATAAGCCTTGTGAGCTTGATGATTGCTCTGTTCTACATATAGGCGAAATCCACATACTTTCTCAGTATTCGTCTGAGCTTGCCTATGCACATAGTCATACAACTGACGAAAGACACCCTGCTGACGATATTGCGGATCAACATAGAGACTTTGGAGCCACCAAAAGTTGCCATTCCGCCAATCGCTCCATTCATAGGTAATAAGAATCTGACCAACGACTGTTGACTGTGGAGAATCAGGTGAGCTCACCGCTACGGCATACCAACCTTTAGTGGGATCTTGTAGTATGGTTTGCACTCCTGCCTGCAAGAGTTGACCGTCGAGGATTCGGGCCTCGGTCTCTTTGGCTAAGGCCGCATTAAATGTACTGATCGTCACGACATCAGCCATGGTTGCAGGCCTGATCAGTATATTGACGCGTTTATTCATCGCGGTTCATGAGACTAAGAGGTCCGAGGTAATCTTGCCGGGGTGAGCCACCCAGATGGCGGACGGTACAGTCCAGCGGAAAATTCCATTTTCATGGCTTCTTCGGGACGCAATTGAATTCTATTGACTCGACCTTCCGGAACAAATGCTAAATATCCCGTAAAGGGATGAATAGCAGTTGGAACAAAAACCATCACCAACGGACCATCTGGAGAGACTTGCAGCCTCGATGGAGGAATGCCCATTTCAAACCCGAGCGCCCATAATCCCTCTCGTGGGAATGGAAATGCGACGACCTTGCTCTGTCCAAACCGCTCGCTAAATTTGAGAACATCGGCCATGCTTTTCAACGTATGATAAATACTTCGCACAAAAGGAATCTGTTCTAGGGAGGATTCAAATTTCTGATGAATCCGTTGCCCAACAATATATGTGGTCCCCATCCCAACCCAAAGGACCAACAAACAAAAAAAGGTAATACCCGAGCCAGGAAGAGTCACGCCATATACCGCCCAGACGATATCAACCGTCATGTGCTCTAAGGCTTCAAAGAGCGTATAGAGGACAAGGACGGTTCCCCAGGCTGGGACAATGATAAAGAGGCCGGTGAGAAAGTAGCGTTGTAAGTTATGTAGAGAAAAATAACTCATAAAACAACCGATTAGGCCATCATCGCTAGTCTATCAAAGGAGGTTCTTCTGCGCATCTCATTGCTACCAAGCTCAAAAATTTTCCTAGCTACCCCCCCTACATTCTTTTCCAGTATTGCCTCAATACTGAGGTGGTGATACATTGATGGAGTACCACACCAGCCATCTGCTATTGAAAGGAGTCTCTTGGTGGAAACTGATGCCACTTCTCAGGACAAGGGGTTGATTGCCCAGGATTTACTCGCGATACTTTGCTGCCCCGAAACCAAACAGGATGTTCGTCTGTTAGAGCCAAACTTTGTAGAGAAAATTAATCAACGAATTGAAAAAGGAGAATTCAAGACGAAAGGAGGGCAATCCGTCACAGAAAAAATTGATGGAGGCCTTCTTCGGAAAGATGAGACCGTGGTCTATCCCATTCGAGACCAAATTCCTATTATGCTCATTGAGGAAGGCATTCTTGTAGATAAATCTGATGTTTCTTAAATCTTTTATTTTCTTGAGAATTTAGAACGAAACCAGGACAAATCTCTTGAGAACACTTCCTGAAAAATTCTACGACTTTTTCGATTGACCCTTCCAAGCCCACCACAGGGATCGGCTCGCTTGCACAGCCAGGTAGATTCCTATTCCAAAAAATATCCCGTAGAACCCATAAGACTCTATTGGCCAATCCAACCCTCCATGCAATAAGACGCCTAGAGAGACATGCGCGCCTAACCCAAAACAGAGCGCTAGCACAATCCATTCCCGGATCATGGTCTTTTGTGTGAACACCATATTGGGAAGAGTAGAAATAATTCTGGACCATTGGCCATGGTCCAGATAAAGATTTATGTGAAGTTGTTCAGACTGGACTTTTGGCTGATTCAATTTCCGTAGCAGTCATAAGGCTGGCCAGATAGTCACCGACAAATAATAACGCTTCTTCACGTCCATCTGCTCTTCGCCCCTTCTCTCTTCGTTGTATCGAGAGCTCATGCTCGAGGTCGGATTTCACATCTCCTAAGAGCTTTTGCAAGGAAGCCGTGGTCAGGTTCATATCAACGTCTTCCAATTCTTGGCATCGATCTAACACCCAATTCAGGCCTTCCACTCGCCCTAAATATCTATCCTGCTCCGCCACGTCAATTCGACCCATGGTGGAGGCGAATGCCTGGCATTCATAAATGAGATTATAAAAACTGGCAACGGCCCTGTGTAAAGTAGAATTCATTCTGTATTCCTCACAAAAATGTATGGCGTTTCTTTATTAATTATAAACCTAAAGACGTGAACCTTCCAGGACCAAAGGCTATTTTCTCAAATTTATCTATGTTTTTAAGGAAAATTAGGTAAACAAGAGAGAATCGAATTCTGCCATAAATCCATAATAGAGTGGGGCAAACTGTTTTAAGCTACTGGGACTGTTCTCCTTCAACCGCTTAAAAAAGAGTATTTGATGGGTAGGGTCCATTATTTCTAATAATTTCCCCAATTCAGACATAGAAAAAGACCCTTGTGGGACACTCAATACGTAATGCACCAACCGTTCAACAAATTGATGCATAATATAGTCACTTGCCAAGTATTCAGAAGGAATCTCCCCATTTTTAATGATCTGAACAAATGAAACAGCTTGGGCGGCAAATGGACCGTCTTTTTTTAAACCAAGGGATTGATTCACGTCAATTAATGTCTATACGGGTACAATTCATCATACGAATTCATTCAAGTGTTAATTGTATCAGGCATTTGAAACATTTCAAAACAATTATTGTAGTTTTTTCAATGGCTTAAGCATTTGAAATGCCCCCTAATAACTATTATCCATGAATACCATGGCCTAAACGTCCTAATCAATATTCAGGAAACGAACACAAAAAAAGCAGGGGGCGACATCTGTCGCCCCCTGCTTTCACCGAAACGGTGCCCGCAGGCGCCGCTTACAGCCAGTTTACCCGTTCTGCTGGACGGATATAAATTGGCTCTT
>JAVJHY010036109.1:0-23858 GCA_035593235.1 Phascolosoma agassizii
AGTACGCGATAATATTTTTCATCTGGGTCGCCGCTTGAAGCGGTATTTGGTTATGCGCGGGCAGTTAAGGATGGCAATCAAGTATTCGTCTCCGGATCGACGGCAATTCAAAGCGACGGCAGCGTGGTTGGCGTCGGCGATGCTTATGCGCAAGCGAAGCAGGCCTTGAAAACCATCGAAGCGGCGCTTGCTGAGGGCGGTGCGAGTTTTCGCGACGTCGTGCGCACCCGGGTTTATGTTACCGACATGGGCGATCTCGAAGCAGTGAGTCGTGCGCATGCTGAGGCGTTTGCCGACATCCGACCGGCTTCGACTGGTGTCGAGGTACGCGCGCTGGCGCGCCCTGAATTGATTGTTGAAATCGAAGCCGACGCGATTATCGAGTCATAAATAACGAACGAGGAGGACAGCAGGTGTCGACCCTAACTGACAAAGTGATTTTGGTAACCGGCGGTAGCACGGGCATTGGTCGTGCTACGGCGCAGATATTGGGCGCCGCCGGCGCGCAAGTGATCATCGCCGATCTACAAGATGCAGAAGGCGCAGCCACCGTCGATATGATCACCAAAGCCGGTGGGGCGGCCGCCTACCAACATGTCGACGTTGGTAATTACGATCAAGTTAGCGCCATGATGGCCGACATCGTGGCGCGTTATGGTGGCTTACACGGCGCATTTAATAACGCGGGTATTGAAGGTCCGACGGCGCGCATTCTCGATGTATCGATGGATGATTGGGAGCGGGTTATCCGAGTGAATCTCACCGGCGTATTTATTTGTATGAAATGTGAGATCGAACAAATGATCAAACAAGACGCTGGCGGCAGCATTGTGAGTACCGCCTCGGCCGCCGGATTGATCGGCATCCCAGGTGCCGCGAGTTACAATTCTTCGAAGCACGGGGTGGTTGGCCTGACGAAAACAGTAGCACTTGAGTATGCGACGAAAAATATCCGAGTGAACGCGGTTTGCCCGGGGTTTATTGAGACGCCGATGCTCGACCGTGTCACCGATGCGAGCGTAAAGATCCGCGAGCAAATGATCGGTGCAGTGCCGATGCGCAGAGTTGCGCAACCCGCTGAGATTGGCGAGGCGGTGGCTTGGCTGATGTCTGACAAATCGTCTTATGTGACCGGGGTAGCGATGCCGGTCGACGGTGGTTGGGTCGCGCAATAATTTGCTTTCATCGATGGCCATTGGCGATCAAATATTGTGTCGTGTTAAACGTAAGAGGAGTTGTTGATGGCAAAGTTTAGGCGAGTCGTCACAGGACATGCGGCCAACGGTAAGTCGATTATCGCATCCGATGATCACGTGCACGGCGAGGAGTTACCCGGCGCACCGGGGTTGGATCTCACGACGATGTGGGGCACGGATACGACACCAAAATATCCAGACGACGGTAGCGAAGATACGCATCCAGCCTGGTTTCCGCCGGTCGGCGGCGTACGCTTTGTCGCGTTTGTTCTGCCGCCGGATAGCGTTGGCGCCGCGCTAGGCGATGAGGCCGCGAACACGCGCGCGGCAGAAGAAAAATTTCCTGGTTTGCTTGCAACAATGCAGGCTGATGATCCGGGCATGCATCGTTCGGCGACAACCGACATGTTGTATGTCGTATCTGGGCGCTGCATTTTGGAACTCGATGATGGTTCGACAACCGCGCTCGCGGTGGGTGATGTGATCGTCCAAAGTGGGACGATGCATCGCTGGCAGAATCCGCACGACGAACCTTGCCATATCGTCGGCGCCTTGATCGGCGCGCATTTAACTTAAGCGGTTAGCGCACGTTAATGGATTCGATTAGCGACCGAGCTTGTATTGTTGGTATTGGACATACCGAATATTCGAAAGACTCGGGACGTAGCGAATTGCAACTCGCGTGCGAATCGATCGGGGCGGCGATCGAAGATGCTGGACTGAAACCGAGTGACATCGATGGCATCGCTAAATACACGATGGACAACAACGACGCGGTTGAAATCGCGCGTAGTCTTGGGATCCCGCAATTGCGATTTTTCGGCGAAGTGGCTTATGGCGGCGGCGGCGGACCGGTCGGTACGATTCTGCTGGCAGCGATGGCGGTGGCCACCGGTCAAGCGCAAGCCGTTGTTGCATTTCGCGCGATGAACGAACGTTCCGGTCGGGGCACGGCGCGTTTTGGTCAGGCGACTACGGCCGCCGGGGTGACTGGCGCGGATAGCTATCTTGCTCCGTATGGATTGTTTTCGCCGGCGCAAATGGTGGCGCTGGCCGCGCGTCGGCATATGCACTTATACGGAACACAGTCGCGTCATTTTGGCGAAATCGCGGTGACCTGCCGAGCGCACGCCAACTTAAATCCCGACGCCATGATGTACGGTCGACCGATGACCTTAGAAGACCATCAAAGCTCACGCATGATTGCCGATCCCTTAAGACTCTACGATTGCTGCTTGGAGACCGACGGTGGCGCGGCGGTAATTGTCACCACTCCCGAGCTGGCACGCGATTTAAAACAACCCCCGGTATACATTGCAGCGGCCGGGCTTGGTGGCGGATCGTGGAACCACCGTTTTATGGTGCGCGACATTGAATCACCGGTTAGTGAAGCGAGCGTTATTGGCGAACGCTTATTCCGTGACGCCGGGATCACCCATGACGATATTGATGTCTTGTTTGTTTATGATCATTTCACGCCGCTGGTGCTGATGGCGTTGGAAGAATACGGCTTTTGTGAACGCGGCGAAGCTAAGGATTTTATCGCCAACGGACGGCTCAGATGGCCAGATGGTGCGCTACCGTTAAACACCAGCGGCGGCAATTTGTCGGAAGGTTATATGCACGGCATGCAGAACAACATCGAGGCGGTTCGCCAACTGCGCGGCACGGCGCGTTGCCAGGTCGAGGGCGCGAACTACGCTTTCGTTTCAGCGGGTAATGCCGTACCCACTTCGGCAATGATTTTGCGGCGCGAGATATGAGCGATCCACAAGCGTTTCCCTATCCCATCCCGGAGATCGGTAGCGAGCCGTACTGGCAAGCGTGTAATGAGCGCCGGTTAGTTATGCAACGCTGCACCGAGTGCCGGCAATTCCGCTGGCATCCTGCGCCGCTTTGCACCCATTGTTCGAGTGATGCGTTTAACGGGGAACGTTTGTCGGGTCTTGGCAAGATCACAACCTGGACCGAGGTTACCCACCCAGTACACCCGGCGGCCGTCGGTAAAGTGCCTTACATCGTTGTCGAAGTAGAGCTCGCCGAGCAACCGGGTTTGCGAATGTTGAGCAATCTCGTTAGTGCGAGCGCCGCAGAGATCGATTTCGATGCACCGGTTAAGGTCGATTTCAGCGAACACCCTGGCGGTCAGCAACTGCCGGTATTCCGTTTGCTCGACCGTTAACCGATCGGTGGTTTAGCCGGCCGCAACCTGCGCGGTGGATGCCCGGCGTACCGGCAACTTCGAATAACCCGACACATGGGTGTGCGCAATCCGCGACCCATCACCAGCGCACTCGATGCGCGATAACACCGGAATCAATGCCGCGATGGCAGAACGCAATTCGGCGCGCGCGAGATTCGTGCCTAAGCAAAAATGTGCACCGAAGCCGAACGATACGTGCGGGTTCGGATCGCGGGTAATATCGAAACGATAGGGATCGTCGAAAATACGCTCGTCACGGTTGGCCGACGGGTAAAACATGCCGACCGTGTCGCCGGCTTTAATTGGGGTGCCGGATAAGTCGTAGTCTTCGGTGCAAGTGCGCAAAAAACTAACCACCGGCGACGACCAGCGCAGGATCTCTTCGATGGCCGTCGGCAGTAATTCCGGTTGACGAATGAGTAAGTCGCGCTGCTCGGGATGTTCTAGCAACGCAGCAACGCCGCCGGCGGTGGCGTTACGCGTGGTGTCGTTACCTGCCGCAATTAACACGAATAAGTAACCAATTAGTTGTTGATCGTTGAGTACCTCGCCTTGCACTTTGGTGTGCACCATGCGATCGACAAAACCGCCACGGTCTGCACCGTTCGCGCGACTCTCGTGGATCAGCTCTTCGAGGTAGCTCCGAAAATCGTACATATTGCGTGCAGCCGCTTCTGCGACACTCTCGCCGGGTAACAAATGTTCTGGTTCGACTTCGCCGATAACAGCGTTCGACCAAATTAGGATCTGCTTCCAATCGTCTCTGGCAAGTCCCATTAATTCGCCGACCGCAGCGAGTGGTAGCTTGCAAGCGAGGGTGCTAACGAGATCCGTCGTGGTCCCGTTCTTTTCATTTTCTTCCAAGCTCGCCAAGAATTCGTTCGTGAACCCTACGGCGAGTTCATCGAAATGCGTGGCGATAGAACGCATATTCGATTGGGTATACGCCCAACTCGTGAGCTTTCTAAGATGACGGTGGCGCGGGTTATCGGTGAAAATGAAATCGGGTGGTTCGTTGGGATCCCAATTACGTTGCTTGCCGAATTCGTCGATCCCCTCACGCAGCACTTCGGCTTCCCCCTTAAGGGCTAAACGCAGACGCGGGCCGCCGTTAATAAATACTTTTGGATCTCCAGAAATCGTCATCACATCGTCGTAGCGGGTCACCGCCCAAAACGGTTCGATGTCGTCGCGTTCATACCAGAAAATCGGCGCTTTTTCGCGCAGCAGATCCCATTCTTTCCATGGGTAACCTTGGGCGTAGCGGCTTGGCCGATGAATATCTAAAGTGTTGAGATCGAAAGTCATCGTGTTCTCTCCGATGTTTACCGCGCCGGTTTTATCACCGCTCGGTCGTTCCTCTCTTAAGCAGGCGTCACACTATTAGTCGCGCAGCGGCTGCGGCAAATGTTGAATGACTCGCCGATAGTATAAAAAGGATGGAGGGGATGGGTATACCGTTACGTTGCACGATGCGCATGATTCACCAAAATAAGGACTGACCCCGACGTTTATGCTGCGACGCACATTAATCAGTTGCTAATGGTGGCTTCGCTTGAAATAGCAGATAAATAGCGGCTGCCATACCGGCTGCGCCGAACAACATCGACATCACCACAATTTGATATTTCGCCGCAATGAGTGGCGAGACGCCGGATAGAATTTGTCCCGTCATCATGCCGGGGAGGGTGACCAGACCGACGGCGAACAGCGAATTCAGCATCGGAATCATCGAGGTTTGTAATGCGATTCGGCGGGCTTCGATTCGCTCTACGCCGCGCTCGTTCTCGGCCTGATAGCGCTCGGCCGCAAGACTTACCGTATTCATCGCGCCAGCAAACAACATGCCGGCGAGCGGCACCAGATAGCGCGGTGCGAACCAGGGCTCGACCCCAACCACGATGTGGGTAATAAATCCTAGGGTCGGTATGCTGGCGAGCGTTATCGCGATGCACGCCGCGCAATAAGATCTTAGATCCCGTCGCGGCAACGTACGGATCGCAATCCAGCTCGCGACCGCGATCATTGCCAGCAAAACGCCACCGATCACAGCGACCTGATCGGAGTCGAAAAGATAAACGAGTACGTAGCCAATTAAGATCAGCTGCACCAACATGCGTAGCGTTGCGTACAAGGCAGTGCGAGGATCGGCCCGCCAACGGAACATAATCGCGATGACAATGGCGCTCGGTATTAGCGATAGTACGAGGCTTTGATTCGATATGATCGGGATGACAGTACTACTAGTCATTCGGTGCCGGCAATCAGTGTTTCGATTAACCGCGGGAGTTGGCTAGTCGTTGCGTCGTAGCCATTCGATCGGATGGCCTGAAACTCGGTGGTTAATTGTTTGCGCAATTCGTCGGGAATATCGTCGGCTTGGTTGCGCAGCGCGGTGGTTTCGACAATGAGTGCTTCGCGGCGAGCGTGATTGCGCTCGGCGATTAAGCGATGGTGGGACAGTGCGCGGCCGAGGAGAATCCAGGGCAAATTGGGATCACGAAACGGGCCCACAACAATATTACGGCTGGTTAGAGATTGTCCTAGTACTTTCACCTGGCTAAGGCGGTCCGCGCCCAGCAACACGGAGGCGCTGCTAATGATGGCGCCTGCCGCTGCGCCCGCAAATAGCGACGCGCCGCCTAGTAATACATCGATACTACCGCCGGCGATGGCACCCGACATCGCTGCGGATGCGGCCAACTGCATGCGGGACAACCCAAAGAGTTCTGCCGTTTCCGAAGAAAACAAATCGTGCTGCATGAAATCGACGTTCGCATGTTCGTGCTCGACATTGCGATGGCGATAAAGCGCCTCAACTTGTAGCTGAGCGCGTTGCTCGCTCGTTGCCAAATTGTTGCGCAGATCATGTTCTAGTCGAGCGATAACCGGCGCCGGTTCGGCCGTTTCGCCGATCCGATCGGTGAGTTGCTCCGTTAAGGCATTCACGATAAGCGCGCCGATCGCTTGTGCGCTCGCGCGCTCGCGCCGTTTGCGATCGCTCTCGAGCGCACCAACGGCGTGCTCAATACTGGGTTGCCAGTCTTCCTCAAGTTCACCAAAACTGCGTAGCAAGGCAAAACGTTTGGCAACATCGGCGTGTACTGCATTGAAGACCCGCACAATTGAGAAATACTGGTCGAGTGCCTGGCGCCAGTCTTGCACATGATCGCCACTACCGATCATATTAATCAACGCCATGCGCGGGCGTCCGGTCCAGCGCAAAATTTGCATTTCGGCTTCATATTCATTGCCGTAGGGTTTTGATCCGTCAACGACGTAGAGGATCCCCGCGCCGCCGAGAATGGGTTTGAGTAATTCGCATTCGTCCTCGAATCGTTTATCCGTTGTATGCGCATCGGCGAATCGTTGCACGGTTTGTGCGCGATCTTGCGCGCCGGTGTCGTGTTGCTCGAGCCATGCCAACACCTGGCGGGGCCGTTGGAAACCTGGTGTATCGATGAGCTCGTACAGTACTTGGCCATCGAGGGTCATAGGAAAGATACGGCTCTCTCGCGTAGTGCCGGGCAAATCCGAAATTGCGACGTCGCCGTCCTCGGCGAGCGTTGCGACGATACTGCTTTTACCCTTATTCGGATGGCCGACAACGGCGAAGCGCGGGATCATGTAACGTAAACCGCCGCGTCGTTTAACGTTGCCATTGAGCGACGCCATACCGCCACATCGTGATCGTCGGCGGGTGCACCGAGCGGGCCGATTGGTCGCACGACGATGGATACGTCGTGGCCAAAATGTTCGCGCAGCATGGCGATGTAGTCGTGTAGATCCAACAGCGGTGGTTCCCAGGCCTTCGTCACGAGATGTAATACGCCGTTAGAAGGCGGCTTAAGATCTGCTAGAACTGCAAGATCTGCTTCTAATGCGCGCTCGCCGCCGGCGCTAAGAGACGCCTTATCGCGATCTCCTATTGGCGCATCGTTCCACACAATCACGAGATCGGCCGAGACGTTTTGATCGAAGCTCTGCGCGTTGTCGGCGCCTGGGCGACGCGCGTTCTCCTCGGTTTGCGCCGTGCCGGTTAAGTGCGGTGTGTCGAGGCGGTCGAGCAGCGCGGTTACTTCACTGTGGCCGAGCAAGAAACCGCGGGTAGCGCGGTTGAAGCCGACGTTCGCGACGATTAGCCCAATTGCACGCAGCAACACGCCGAACACGAGTAAACACATCGCGATAAACATCCACCATGAGGTTAGTAACTCGGCGGACAAGGGTTTACGCGCGTCGTCCAATCGAAAAAAACGGGACGCCTCGACTAATTCGCGCGACGGGGTCGCCTCGGGAATGACGCCAGACCACGGCATTGCGATAATATTCAAGGCGTGATGTAAGGTCTCTGGTCCAAACGCTAAAGTTGTGCTCCAGCCGAACGCCAAGTCGCTAAAACTGACTCTTAGCAGTAGCACGATTAGTGCCGCTATCGAAAACGCAAAGCCGAACTGCTGTGAGCCAAGCATGATCCGCCAGCGCAGCAATTTATCGCGCTGCACACTGCCGTCGATTGAAGCGAAGAAAGTGCGTGCAGGCACGGAATTGCGTTTGAGAAAACTAAGCGCGATTGCGCCGACGTTCGTTGCTGCTGCAAAACTAGAAGTATTTAGGAACGGCAGCAACAACGATAGGACGAAGAACACCAGAGGTAGGACGACCAGCCAGCCGAGCACCACGAGCACATTAATCGGCTGACTACCATCGTAGTGCAATACGGCACCGGCCAAACCGGCGCCTGAGATCGCGCCGAGGAGGACTAACACCCAACTTAAGCGTCGGAATAACTGTGCAACGCTGCTACCGGGTGCATTGGGATCGGGTTCTCTTTCCAGCACCCCCCACCATTTAAGCACGCGATCGATTGGCGCGGTGGTTGTGCGGCTAAACGATGTCGCTATCGCCCGATCGCGCGCAGCCCGGGTTGGCCAATCGATGCGGCGATCCGTCTCGAGCCAATCGGGAATATCGATTGCGGTGGAAAGCAAATTAGGAATGTTTACGCATGCTGAATATTCGAGGTAACCGACACCGGCGGCGATTGCTGAATAGTTTGCAGTACGACGCAATAGCGTTCGGTGAGCTCGATCACTTTATCGACGAGTTCTTGTGGTGCATCCGTGTCGAGATCGAAGCTCAAACGGATGTCGCGTAACCCGACCGGTGCATCTTTCGCGACCCCTAAGGTACCGCGAAAATCGAGATCGCCTTCTGCGGACACTTTCGCATCTCTTAGATCCACCTCGAGAGCGGTGGCGACCGCGCGTAATGTGACCCCAGCGCAGGCGACCAGCGCCTCCAATAGCATATCGCCCGAGCAGGCCTGCGTACCGTCGCCGCCGGTTGCCGGATGTAAGCCGGCTTCGACGATTGCACGACCCGTATCGACCTTACAGGCGACACCAGCGGCAGCGTGACCTTCGGCGCGTAAGGTGACAAGCGCCGATTCCGGCGCTTCCCGGTACTGGGCTTTCAACGGAGACTGTATTTCTTTGAGTTCCTCGGATTTCATAAAAACCTCGTTCGCTACAGGGGTTGCCGTGGGCAGAAGTGTGAACGTCACATTATATGAGCGGAAACGCTTTTTCGATACGTCACACGGCGCCGCGATCGATGGACGGCGATCCGGCGAGGGCAACAGATTCCACTGCCACGCTTGTGCCCCACAACCGTGAAATACCGATTTGTGCAAGGTCGACGTCGCCAGTGGCCACGAATCGATATTCTCCTTCGTGCACCGGTGTCGCGCTAGTATTTATCGCCGCTAGGCGCCGTGAGAGTTGTTTCGCAACCGCGGGCGCTGGATCAATTACCGCAATATTTGTGCCGCAAATTTGCGCGATAAGGTCACTGAGAAACGAATAATGGGTGCAGCCCAGGACAATTGTGTCCGCCCCCGCTTCGATTAACGGTGACAGATATTGTTGTAGTAACGACTTCGTTTGTGCGGATGCTATTTCGCCACGCTCGACTTGTTCTACCAAGCCCGGACACGGTTGTAATTTGATCGTCGTATTAGCGCCAAAGTTCGCACGCAGACGTTCGACGTTGGCGCCCGTGATCGTGCGGCTGGTGGCAAGCACGCCGATGATCCCAGAAACTGTGCGCAAGCTCGCTGGCTTAATGGCAGGTTCCATGGCCACGACCGGGACCGAACACCAGGCGCGCAACGCTGCGGCCGCGACAGCCGTGGCGGTGTTGCAGGCAATTACGATTGCGCCGACGTCGTTTGCGAGCAAATATTTCGCAATGAGATTGGTTCGTTCGACGATAAACGCGGCATCACGATCGCCATACGGTACGAACTTGGAATCTGCGATATAAATACAGCTGTGTGTTGGTAACGTGTCGCGGATGGCCTGCAGCACGGAAAGGCCGCCGACACCGGAGTCGAATACGCCAATCGGGCGACGTTGATAGGGCTGAGACATTAGGGAATAGTCGACGAGCGTAGCAATAGTTCGGCAGTTGGATAATTGCCAGCCTTACACTTTCTTCCCCGCTTGGGGTTCATCGATATTATCGTGATCGACTAAGTTCCAGGGCATTCCCGCGTTGCGGTAAAGGCGCTTTTTCAACTTTGGGTAGTCTGCTGTATCGTGCGCCTGCCGTTGCCCAACGACAATACATTTGAATAACACTGCGCTGGTGTTACGAAGCTTATGCGCTTCGCCCCCAGCGCGGTAGCCGATGAAATCGCCGGCCTCAACTTGGAAAACAGTATCGCCAACAGTCGCCTCGGCCGTGCCCTCGAGTACGTAGATACACTCGTCTTCATGGTAGTGGACGTGAGTTTCGGTTGATTCATAGCTCGGTTGTATTTCGATAATGTGGAAGCCGAAACCCGTGATGCCGGTGAGATCGCCGAGCGATTTATTGATCCGGCGCGCGTTTGGATTAAGAAAGTGCGTCTTCTCGAGTCCTTGAAGGTCATCTATTTCGGCTTTCGTGAGTAGGTATTTATCCACAGTATCGTCCAAGCTATTAAGCGCTAATATTGGGAGCGGGATTTAAATCTGTTAGCCGGGGTAACCCCTCTACCATGGTTGCTAAAGCGTCTAGTGAACGTAAGGTTGCAGCCGTCTCATCGGCTTGCAACATGAAAATAAAATGCCGGTAACCCGCGTCTATCTTCAACTGCAATTCATCGAGATTCTGCGGTGCATCGACCAACGCGACGGTAATGTCGTCGACGTCGCGCTCGCACGAGGCACATGCGGCATCTAAATCAACCAACGGATCGCCTTGATAGCGTCCCTCAAATACGAACCAACCATCGGCGTATTCGGCCACTTTTTGCGTTACGGTTTTATGATTCGAGCCAATCCATATTGGCGGCGAGCGCACGCCGTGCGGTTTTATTTTAGCGACAAATGGTTCGAAGTTGACAAACTCGCCATGAAATTCCGGTTCGTCCTGTTCCCAGATCTGACGGATCGCCAAAGTCTTTTCTCTGACAATACGCCAACGATCCTTAAACGATGCGCCATGGTTTTCCATCGCTTCGGCGACGAAGCCACCGGCGACGCCGAGAATAAGGCGGCCTTGCGATAGTGCGTCTAAGGAACTCGCCGCTTTCGCCGTTGCAATGGGGTCGCGATGAGTGAGCAGGCAAACGCTAATGCCGAGTCTTATACGCTGGGTGACGGCAGCGCAGGCGCTTAAGGTAATAAATGGATCGTATAAACACGCTAGAGATTTCATTCGCGCTTCGGGGTATTGCGATGCTTGGCGCCGCTTAACTGGCATATGGGTATTTTCCGGAACGAATAAACCGTCGAAATTCCGCGTTTCGACTGCAACAGCGAGTTCTGGCGGCGCAATGGTTTGATCGTTGACGAATACGCAAACGCTGGCAGAAATCACGTCGTTTCGCCAACGCGCTTCCACTGTGGCAGGCAACGATGGGCGATATGGTCTTGTGGCAAACGCGCCTGGCCGGCACCGAAGTAGTGTTCGCGCAACGTCGAGCCAACGTAGCTTGAGTGCATACGCCCGCGCCGACGTAATTCCGGGACGACGAGATCGACGAACTCTGCAAAACCAACTGTTTGTACGATAGGGGCGAGATTAAACCCGTCCACCCCGGCGTTATCCATCCAATGTTCCATTTCATCGGCGACGGTTGTTGGCGAACCGATGAATTTCGGCATCACGCTGGCGAGCGAAATTTGCTCGCCCATTGCTTCAATGGTCCATTCACGATTTGGATCGACCGTAGTGAAATAGGACAAGAGCCCGCGAATCGCATCGGTCTTAACGTCATCGAGCAACATGTCGTTCGTGAGTGTTGAAAGATCAATACCAACCCAACCACTAAACAGCGCGAGCGCGCCTTCGGGGCTTGCGTATTGTTTAAACGATTCGAATTTTTCTTGCGCCTCGGCATCGGTCGCGGCCACCACGACTGATACGCCAGGAAATATTTTTACGTTGTCGGCTGCGCGTCCGGCCGCCGTCGCAGCAGCGCGTAAAGTTTTAACCCCCTCGACTGCCGCATCGAAGTTTGCCCACAATGCAAAAATGCATTCGGCATGGCGCGCAGCGAAATCCACGCCGCGCCCGGATTGGCCCGCTTGGAAAATAACCGGCGTGCGTTGTAACGATGGTTCACACATGTGGGGTCCCGGCACGTTAAACCAACGGCCGGTATGATTTATTTCGTGAACTTTACTTGGGTCGTTGTGCATGTCCGCTTGCACATCACGCGCCGCGGCGTCTTCTTCCCACGAATGTTCCCAAAGTTTGTAGACGACTTCCAAATACTCCTCTGCGCGATCGTAACGTTCGTCGTGCGCCATTTGTTCGCCGATTTCAAAGTTCGCGTTTGCATCGGCGAGATAAGACGTCACCACGTTCCATGCGACCCGACCGTTGGTGAGATGGTCTAAGGTGGAGAACATTTTTGCAGCCTGATACGGCGCGAAATAAGTCGTCGAGTAAGTACACGCAAAGCCAAGCGCTTGCGTGGCGTAAGCCATGGCGGAGATCACTAAGGTCGGATCGTTGCTTGGAAATTGCACGGTGTGACGTACCGCGGCGTCGCGTGATCCCCGGAATACGTTGTAGGTGCCGTGGACATCGGCGAGGAATAGGGCGTCGAAGCCGCCGCGTTCCAAGGTTTTCGCGAGCTCTACCCAGTAGTCGAGATCTTTATAACCGTGCGACGAGGAGTCGGCCGGATTCTTCCATTGCCCTTTTGAATGATGGCAAATCGAACACTGGGTAAACGCATTCATGTGGATTTGTTTTTTCACGCGTAATCGATCCCCATTGAGATTGGACTTGGCACTGAACTTTTTGAGTTACCCTCATGATTATAGCCGTGCCGCGCGCGACGGTATGGACCGGGAGCGTAGCTTACTCGTCTTCGTCGCTAACTACGTCGACGATAGCGGCGCCTGCTTTGAATGGTACTTTCGCCACCGCGAGCGCGGCGTCCGTGGCTGTTTCGATAATTGTGCCTGCACAGCCGGCGAGGTTTGTGAACGACAACAGCAGTAAAGCGGTGATCGCGAGGCGCTGGGGAATATTCATAATAAGTTACCTAATATACAGGAGGTAACCTTATGATAGTATTTAATTTATTGCTATGGAATAGCAAATTTTATGGGTCTGATAACGACAACGCTTCAATACGCGGCCGAATTGGCAGTGGCCGAGCCCTCTCTAGTCTATCGCGCACGGCTGAGACGACCCGCCGCACGGCAACCTTCAAACGAGCGCGGTTACCTCACTTAGTGTGTGGACGACGTGGTCGGGATCGATAGCCACACGACCGCTTTGCAACGGTGGTTCGGTTCCGGCATTGATAACCAACACCGTTCGCATGCCGGCCGCCTTCGCCCCAACAATGTCGTGCTCGGGTGAGTCACCGACGAACAATACTTGCGCGGGATCGAGTCCCGACTTCTCTAGCGAAATGTCGAAAAACCGATGATGTGGTTTGCATGATTGCGCCGCTTCGGAACTCGTCCAATGATCGAGGTATTGATGGAGCCCTTCGCGTTCAACCAAGGGATTAAGCATAGCGTCATCGATGTTTGACACAATTGAAAGATACTTCTCGCGTGCCCGCAACGCGCGCAAGGTGTCGATACAATCCGGTTTGATTTCGAGCGCATCGAGCATCACGGTTTGCTGTGTCGAGTGATACCAATGATGCACTTCGGGATCGTAGTCTGCATCGAGCAGCTCGCAAAAACGTCTAAACATATCGCGAAATAGATCATCGTGCAGATAGTAGGGCTTGTCTGCATAGTGGCGACTAATTTCTCGCGACGCGGCTGCGTAGGCGTGCTTAATTTCATGCACCTCGCGATTCACGCCAAGGCGCTCGACGCTTTCGATTAATAGCGGGATGTTCGCCCGCGCGATATTTCGATAGCTAAATAAGGTACCGCCGAGATCGAAAAAGACGCCTTTTATACTCATGATGTCGGGAAAAGATGCTCAATTGAGCGCGCATAGTAATTGATCAGCTCGGTTTCGTCAGGGTGAGCACGGTAGCGGTCATCCTGCTCGACGAAGACGTGTCGTACGACCAGCATGCGCAACGCTTTGTCGAGCGCGAAGCTACTCGCCGCGTCGAATATAAGATGGCGCTTGCCCGGCAAGGAGAGCGTATCGAGGCGTTGCTGGACATGTGCCTTCAACTCGAGTTCGGTGTATTGCGCGTCGCTTTGTGCGACAACTTGCGCGAGTAACGGTACGGCGAGCGCAGGCACGAGATCGCCCACTGCATGCATTAAGTGGTCTGCTAGTACGGTTACTTTTTCAAAACGCTGCGACGCATCGTGGCGACGAAAATCGACATCGTGTGTGATGCAATAGTCGCGCAGTGAAATTGGCGAGCCGAATTGCACAGCGGCATAGCCGAATCTATCGAGACGGTTTTGGATCCGTAAGCGAATGATCCGAAAAACGAATCCGAGGGTGTTGCGTGACGCCGCCCATTTGCTCGGTGGCACTCGGTCTGCCGCTTTATCGATTAGTAAGGTGCGGTCTTCCAGTACGCGATCGTAGTTAATCCCTACCGGCACAAACACAATGTCGCGTTCGCCGTTTGGATCGAAGCTACGCACCATGTAGTCGATTAAGCCGAGCTTTGGTGGGCGCAGGCGACCATCTCGGCTCAGTCCGCCTTCTGGAAATACCGCTTGGATAATGCCGCCGTCGATCGCCATTTGCACGTAACGCGCTAGCACTTTTCGATACAGATCGTCGCCGGACCCGCGCCTGACGAAAAACGCCCCCATCGAGCGCACGAGTTGTTGCAAGGGCCATACTTTGGCCCATTCGCCGACTGCGTAACTCAGCGCGGCATGATGGACAACCATATAACTCGCGAGCAAATAGTCCATGTTGCTGCGGTGGTTAAGTACAAACACGAGGCTTGCGCGCGGGTTGATGTCGAGAAAGCCTTGCTTGTCCGCGTACACCACTCGAATCCAATACAACATGCGAATTAAACGTTGCGCGATCCAATTGCCGATGCCGAAGTACATGTAAGCGTTGAACGACGGGCAGATTTCGGTGGCGTAGCGGTGCACCCGATCCACTGCTACTTCATTCGGTACACCATTTTGCTCGGCCCACAGCTGTGCGGCCTCGAGTACTTCGGGATCGTAACTTAGGCGATCGATCAACACTTGCCGTCGGTTGAGCTTAAACGGGCGCACTTGCATGCTGAGTCGCCGGTTCATTTCGCCGATGGCTTGGTTAACTTTGCGTCGAAAAAACCACCGTACGCTTGGCACGAGGATCCGCTCGAGCGTCATCCAAGCGGTGAATACGACGAGAATGACGAGCAGCCACAGCGGGATTGCAACGGTATTCGCCAAGCGTCTTTTACTCCGCAACGGGATAGGAGCGGCAGTGATACACTTCGCAACACACGAACGTAGCGGTTCGGCCGTTCGTTCTTTGGAGATATTCATCGCGACAATTCGTCTCGCGACATGCGTTAAGGTGGCGTGGCTAAATCGATCGGAGTTCCCGACTCTCGGGATCCGACAGCTGATTGAGGAAAAATTTAATGCCTAGCGAATTCCATCACACCGTTGAAACTGGTGAATTGAATGGTTTTTACGATCCCAAGTTCGAACGGGTTGCAGAAGCGTTCGAGAAAAACTTTCGCGAGCATAACGAGCTCGGCGCATCGGCTTGCGTAACCTTGGAAGGCGAAACGGTGGTCGACTTATGGGGCGGTACGGCACGCATCGACAGCGGCGAGCCCTGGCAGCGCGACACCTTATCGGTGGTGTGGTCGTCGACCAAGGGCGCGGTGTCGTTTTGTACGCATGTTTTAGCAAACCGCGGCGAAATTGATATCGACCTACCGGTAGCCTCTTATTGGCCTGAGTATGGTCAAGCGGGCAAAGAATCCACCACCGTGAAGATGCTGTTAAACCATCAATCTGGCGTATGCGCGCTGAGTGATCCCTTACCCGAGGGCGCGTTCGCCGATTGGGACGTGGTGGTTAAAGCAATTGAAAAGCAAACGCCATTTTTCGAGCCAGGCACCGCGCATGGCTATCAAGCACTGACCTACGGCTGGCTACTTGGCGAGGTGATTCGAAGAGTTAGCGGGAAATCCTTAGGTACTTTTTTTCGCGAGGAAATTGCACAACCGCTGGGCATCGACTTCTGGATTGGCTTGCCCGAAGCGCACGAGTCGCGTACCGCTAGGATGATATTGCCGGAGCCAAATTTGGACAACATATCGCCGTTTTTGAGTGCGATGATCGATCCAAAAAGTGTCCAAGCACTTGCGCTCGGCAATAGTGGCGGCTACATGGATTTAACACCCGATGGCGTGCGAGGTTTCGACACGCGCGCCGCACACGCTGCCGAAATTGGTGCCGCCGGCGGTTTAACAAATGGTCGTGGACTCGCTGGAATGTATGCGCCACTCGCGTGCGGTGGATCGCTCGGCGGCAAAGAGTTCGTTAGCGCGGATGGTCTCGCCCGTATGGGCGCTGTTTCTTCCGCTGGCGGACGCGACGTAACCTTGCTCGCACCAATGCGGTTTTCGCTTGGTTTCTTTAAAGCGATGGACAACCGTCGCGGCCCGCCTGGTTCGCAAGACAGTATGTTTCTCCCCGAAATTGCCTTCGGCCATCCGGGCTACGGCGGCAGCATTGGCTTTGCCGATCCGGACTCACGGGTTTCGTTTGGCTACAACATGAATCGCATGGGCGACGGTATGTTGCTCAATGAGCGCGGGCAAAGCCTAATCGACGCCGTTTACCAGTCTTTAGGTTATCGCTCGCGAGAATCGGGCGCGTGGTTGAAATAGTTCGATCCCGCTAACTGCCGCAATTCTGCGCAGGCGACGGCGCCTGCCTGGCGGCGGCCTTATCGCTCAGGTCGCGACGACAAATCCGTAGCGAAAGCGCTCTCAACCAACCTAAGCGGAAATCGCGATCGGCGCCTGCCCGCCGGTCAAAACATCAACTAATCGAAAAATAATGTGTGCAGCCTAAGTTCGTGGCTTTCGCAAACCACCAAATAATGCGACCCTCTCGCCCCCCATGCTAAGTAACAATGTCAGACGCAACCGCATTCTAGGCCTCGCCCTGCCGATTATTGGTGGGATGGTGTCGCAGAATATTCTCAACCTCGTGGACACGGCGATGGTTGGCCATCTTGGCGATGCCGCGCTCGCCGCGGTTGGCATGGGCGGATTCGTTAGCTTCTTATGTATGGCGCTCATTCTCGGAATTTCAGTTGGCGTGCAAGCGACGGCAGCGCGGCGTAAGGGGGAGGGCCGAATCGACGAAATGGCGGTTGCTCTGAATGCCGGGTTATTGGTGGTGGCCTGCGTAGGGCCGGTTTTCTCTTTGTTGTTGTACAACTTAGCACCGTTATTTTATCCGTTGCTAATTGCCGATCCGGAAGTGGTGGCACTCGGTACGCCGTATTTACAGATCCGCATCCTCGCGATTATTTTCGTCGCCAGTAATTTCGCGTTTCGCGGATACTGGAACGCCGTCGATCGTTCGCGTTTATATATGATCACCTTATTGGTGATGCATAGCTGCAATATATTTCTAAATTACGCGCTCATTTTCGGTAATTTCGGATTCCCCGAACTCGGCGTAGTAGGCGCCGGCATTGGCACGGCCGTGTCAACCGCAATTGGCACGGGCATGTACGTCTTTTTCGGATTTAAGTACGCGCGCGGTGAAGGGTTCTTTCGTAAAACGCCAACGACGAAAGAAGTTAAACAGATTGTGCGACTCTCCATTCCGAGCGGTATTCAGCAATTCTTTTTCTCGGCCGGCATGACCACGATGTATTGGATCATCGGGCAAATTGGCACGGCCGAGCTCGCTGCGGCAAACGTCTTGTTGAATTTAACCTTGGTAGCATTACTGCCGGGTATGGGACTAGGGCTGGCTGCTGCGACATTGGTTGGACAAGCGCTCGGGCGTGACGATCCGAGTGATGCAAAACAATGGGCATGGGACGTTGTGCAAGTCGCCATCGTACTGCTTGGTGCATTGGGTATTCCGATGGTGCTGGCGCCCGATTTTATACTTGGCATTTTCATACACGATCCAAGTACTCTCGAGTTAGCGCGCCTCCCGATGCAACTGATCGGTGCGACGATGGCCGTGGAAGGTGTTGGGATTGTATTGATGCATGCGCTTCTTGGTGCGGGTGACGTTCATCGGGTAATGCGTACATCAATCTCCTGCCAATGGGTCCTATTTCTGCCGGTTGCTTACGTGATCGGGCCGGTACTTGGTTACGGATTAATGGCAGTATGGTTGCTAAACATACTTTATCGGGGGATTCTCGCTGCGACGTTCGCTTGGTTTTGGCATCAGGGGAAGTGGGCGGGGATTAAGGTGTAGGCAACGGTTTTAGATCAGCAGGTCGAGCGGGCTTTTCACCGCCTTACCGCCTCGATTAAGTACATGGGTATAAATCATCGTCGTAGAAACATCTGCATGTCCGAGTAGTTCCTGAACTGTGCGAATGTCGTAACCCGACTCGATGAGGTGGGTGGCGAACGAGTGTCTGAAAGTATGGCTAGAAATTTTCTTGTCGATGCCCGCAATGCGTACCGCTTTTTGAATGGCCTTTTGTAGCGTGTTTTCATGTAAGTGGTGGCGGCGCGTATTGCCGCTGCGAGGATCGACAGACAAACGGGCGCTGGGAAACGCGTACTGCCAAATCCAGTCACGCTGAGCATTTGGATACTTAACCGCCAGTGCATCCGGCAAAAACACATTCCCGAATCCATCGGCAAGATCTTCTTTATGTAGCAAACTTACTTGCTTTAAATGTTCATGTAATGGGTCGACCAGCGAGTTTGGCAAGGGCACAGGTCTGTCTTTTGAACCTTTAGCGTCGCGCACAACGATTTGATGGTAGTTAAAATCGATGTCTTTCACCCGCAGCCTTACGCATTCCATTAGCCGCATCCCAGTACCATACATAAGACTTGCCATCAGCGAATGAACACCTTTCATTTGCTCGATAAGCGTTTTCACTTGGTCACGAGTAAGAACGACGGGTAGATGGCGTGAGCGTTTAGCGCGAGTGAAAGTTTCGAATTTCTCCATCGATATGTTGAGTACTTCGCCATAGAAGAAAACTAACGCGTTCAGCGCTTGATTTTGTGTGCTGGCAGAGACCCGTCTTTCCGTTGCAAGGTACTCTAAGAAACGAACGATAGCGTCCGATCCCAATTCACCGGGTTTATGCGGACGATTGAAGCGCAGAAAACGCAGGGCCCATTGCTCATAAGCTTGTTCTGTACGAATCGAATACGCGCGCCTTCGGATCTCCGTTCGCAATTTGCCTATCGAGAGCGCATGAGTTTCTCGCAGTTCCGCCATCGCTGGACGTCTTGTTGTTTCGTGCTGCGAAGGTGGTTGAATCGGAGCTTGGCGGCGAATGACGGTTTTGGTCGCGCTATTTGAATCGACAAGAGATCCAGGGTCTAGCAGGCGAGCTTGCTCATACCAGTGTTTCCAGTCGAACGATTCAGCCCATGAGAAATTCGCTGCATCGGTACAAAGGATTTCCAACGACCTAACCAGCTGCCGAAACTGCCACCTCTCAAGAATACGCCGTTGAATATTGCTTTGCAGATAGGCTTCTATATCACTAGCGCTATGCTGCTCGAACGGTTTGTCCGGAATCGAGCGGACGTAGTCTTCGGCCCGGATTACGAGCCATCGTGCCGATTCAGATTTAACGCCGGGCTTGTTGATCAGCGACAAGAATTTTCGCCAAATCGCCGGAGACGGGCGATTATCGTTTTGCCTACCCATCGCAGGACCTCCATGTCCAAGAACTTGGGTGAATAATTTCGAACGCAGCGGTAAGATTAACTACCTGGAATCAAAAGTAAATACCATGAACAGCGTCCGGATCCCCAACGTTCCGCCTAGTACAACGTACCTAGAATATATGTTCAGACGCCAACGTGGATTCTGTCTAAGACACTGTTATACAAGGCGTGAATTAGCATGACACCGATTCAAACTCTTGCGGTCGCGTTTGCAACTTTGGTTGTAACGAAAGCGGTTGATCATTTCGTTGACGTTTTCTCTGATAAGCGTAATTTCAAAAGACATAGAAGGGAAAAAATCTTATCCGAAATCGAGGAACTCAAAGATCAGCTTGGAGTGATTTACGAAATCGCTTCGAACTGGAAGAGTTTTGATTCGAAACAGAGGGACTACGTCGAGCAATTTTCCAAGGAGTCACAGATCCTAGGGAAATATAATAAATATCCAAAGATTTCAATGGCGGCGAGAGACGTTATTCACCAATGCAAAATCGTAGCTGAAATTGAACGGAAACAAGATGATGATTTGATGGCGGAAAAGGAAGATATGGCTTCAAAATTCGCAAAGTTTATTGAAGAATGCGAGCTACATCTTGATGGCCTTGTATAACAAGTTGCTGCAGCTGACCCTTGACAGCTTCCTCCTTGCGCTAACGCTCCAGTCGGTCGCTATCAAGGGCAGCTGAGCAAAACGTTAGGCCGCGTAACAAAAACGTTGTTGGTAGCGAACAACGCGAGAGTAAAGAAAATCGCCGACAATGTAAGAATATTAGAAATGCCGTTTGGTTTCGGTCAGCGCCGTGGAGTAGATATCAGCGCTATCGCTGTCGCCAAAACGCAACCTTCGGTAGATGGGGCCTCACTATAACGTTGCCGTAGTTTGCCCAGAGAAATGTGAAGGCATAGAGTAACGGGGTCGTTGCAGAGTCACGGTTTATCGGTCGGCAATAGAAATGCTTCAGATAACGAATTCATTATTAAGGCTAGGTGGTCCTCGGCCTAACAAGTTGCTCAACCTGACCGTTGACGGAATCCTCCTTACGCTGCCGCTACAGTCCGGCTCTGTCAACTGCAGGTTAGCAAAACGTTAGGCCGCGTAACAAAAACGTTGGTGCTAGCGAATAAAGTTCGAGCAGAGAAAATCGCCGACAATGTAAGAATGTTAGGAATGCCGTTTGGTTTCGGTCAGCGCCGTGGAGTAGGTATCAGCGCAAGTGCTGCCTCCAAATCGTAACCTTCGGTAGATGGGGCCTCACTAACATGTTGCCGTGGTTTGCTCAGAGAAAAGCGAAGGCATAGAGTAGCGGGGTCGTTGCAGTGTCGTGGTTTATCGGTCGTCAATTGAAATGCTTCAGATAACGAATTCATTATTGAGGTTAGGCGGTCCTCGGCCTAACAAATTGCTCAACCTGACCGTTGACAGAATCCTCCTTGCGCTGCCGCGCCAGTCCGGCTCTGTCAACGGCAGGTTAGCAAAACGTTAGGTGGAATAGCACGGAGATGATTCGCAGCTGCGCATACATCACGTTAGCGATCTCATTTAACGTTGTTGCATCAAATACGGCAGCGCTCGATGCACTGATACCGATGAAATTTCGAACAGTCCTCGAAGAAAAAGGATGCTATATCCAAGAAGCATCGAACGGGAGTAGCAATATTATTAGTGGCTCATTCGCATCATCAGATCAAATTGATTGGGCCGTCCTTTGTTCTATAGATGGTAATTCCCATATCGAGATATGGTGGGGCGGGAACGCCAATTGCTCGAGTGAGATAGCGAAAGTTCCGGATTATAATTACGCATATCGGGACAATTACGAACGCGAAATAAGGGTTGTCGGCGCAAATTACATATGGAACCATTACGATGCATACGGTGGCGTAAAACCTCCAGTAGTTACGCATCACGGCATAAATAATGTGCATATAGAAAAAGCATCTGTTGTTCACTATTGCGAGAACGGTACGTGGCTGACACTTACAGGGGCGGACTAAATTCCGCCTAACAAGGGGATCAACCTGACAGATTACAGAATGCTTTTTATGCGCAACATATACATTATCGCTTCTAAAAAGCATTCTGTAAGCTGCAGGTTATCCCAACGTTATGCCGATATTCGCCGACTGAAGGTGATAATTAGAGGAGAAATTTAATTGAAACAGAGGAAAGAGAACCTGGAGGCTGTGCTCGAGGGGCCTGGTGCGACGATGCGAATGGTCAATTGGGGCGGAATGTCTGCTGTCTTCAATTCTTACACCGAACGCACGGATTTTTCCCCGTTGCTAAAAGGACTGAAGGACGACATGTGTCAGTGCCCTCATTGGGGATATGTGATCAAAGGGGCTTTTCACATGAGTTTCCCTGACGGTCGCGAGGAGATATATGCGGCGGGAGATCTCTGGTACGCACCTGCACCGCATACAGGGTGGGCTGAAAAGGGCACGGAAGTAATCGAGTTCAGTCCAGAGGCGGAATTCACTCATTTGATTGAGCACATCAAAAATCAGGTCGGGGCGTAGCAGATTTCTGGGACGTCCGGC
The DNA here is from genome assembly GCA_035593235.1 of Phascolosoma agassizii. Taxonomy (NCBI): domain Eukaryota; kingdom Metazoa; phylum Annelida; class Sipuncula; order Phascolosomatiformes; family Phascolosomatidae; genus Phascolosoma; species Phascolosoma agassizii. The sequence goes on from JAVJHY010036109.1 coordinate 22,256, forward strand.
ATAACAAGGGGATCAACGCTGACCCGTTACAGCACGCTTTTTATTTGCTGCTTCGCATTATCGCAAATAAAATGCGCGCCATAATGGGCAGGTTATCCCAACGTTAGGCCGCGTAACAAAAACGTTGTTGGTAGCGAACAAAGTTCGAGCAGAGAAAATCGCCGACAATGTAAGAATATTAGGAATGAACCGCGCCGGGATTGTCGGAGACTCCAAGTCTTGAGAGGATTGGAGCATGAGCAAAGCAAATCGATATTCCCCAGAGGTTAGGGAGCGCGCGGTGCGCCTGGTTTTGGAACACGAGAAAGCGCACCCGTCGCAATGGGCGGCGATGTGTTCGATCGCGACGAAGATTGGGTGTACGCCGGAGACATTGCGCAGCTGGGTCCGCCGGGTTGAGACGGATCAAGGTCAACGTGACGGCATGACGACAGATGGGCGTGAACGACTCAAGATGTTGGAGCGCGAAAACAAAGAACTGCGTCGAGCGAACGAGATACTGAAGACGGCATCAGCTTTTTTCGCCCAAGCGGAGCTCGACCGCAAACTGAAGTAATGGTGCGTTACATCGACGCCCATAAAGATCGATTTGGGATCGAGCCAATCTGCGCTGTTTTGCCGATTGCCCCATCGACGTATTACGCGCATAAGCGCCAACAACGCGATCCTGCTGTTCGTTCGGCACGAGCCAAGCGAGATGATGATTTAAAGCGAGAGATTCGACGAGTATGGGATGATAATTTTCGCGTTTATGGTGTGCGCAAAGTGTGGCGCCAACTCAAACGAGAAGGTTATGACGTGGCTCGCTGCACCGTTGCTCGTTTGATGCGAGCACTCGACTTGCGAGGTGCTGTTCGCGGACGCAAAGTGAAAACGACGATCCCCGATAATGCGTTGGACCGGCCATTAGATCGCGTTAATCGTCAATTCAAAGTATCACGCCCTAATGCCCTGTGGGTCGCCGATTTGACGTACGTGGCGACGTGGCGAGGGTTTGTTTACGTGGCATTCGTGATTGACGCTTACGCTCGCCGAATTGTCGGTTGGCGGGTATCGAGTTCACTGCACTCAGACCTGGCATTGGATGCGTTGGAGCAAGCGCTGTATGACCGACAAAAATGCGAGACCGAGGAGCTGATCCATCATAGCGACCGTGGTGTCCAATATCTTTCCATTCGCTACGCTGAACGATTGCAGGACGCTGGCATTGAGGCCTCGGTCGGCAGTGTTGGCGATTCGTATGATAATGCGTTGGCCGAAACCATCAATGGGTTATTCAAAACCGAAGTGATCCGACAGCAAGGTCCTTGGCGACGGATCGAAGATGTCGAATTTGCCACACTGACGTGGGTGGATTGGTTTAATAACCGACGCATTTTCGAACCCATTGGTAACGTGCCACCGAGAGAAAAAGAAATCGAGTACTATCAACATCACCAAGAGTCGGCCATGGCGGCTTGACTCAAATTAATGAGTTGCGGATTCCGACGAAGCAGGCCATGTATTCCTAGCGAAGGCGGCCACCGATTCCGAAGCATGCCGGGCCGGTATGACGCGGTAATTGAACACTAAGTGAGACGCGATTTAGCGTCAATGTTATTTT
>JAVJHY010037184.1:0-23854 GCA_035593235.1 Phascolosoma agassizii
TTTAGGAAGATTAACCCAAGCCACGGTGACCAAAACCGGTGGCGCACAGACCAGTCCATCGCGCACCTCAACGTTTGGTTACAATTCCACAACCGGTTTACTCAATATGGAAACGATTGAGTCCGGTGCGGATGCGTTAGTGAAAAATTATAGTCACGATGCGTATGGTAACCGCATCAGTGTTACCGAAAGCGGTAACGGAATTGTCACGCGTGCAACCTCGACTACATACGACAGCAAAGGCCAATTCCCAACCACCGTTACCAATGCACTCGGGCAAAGTGAGACACGTGAATACAACGACCCGTATGGCAACGTTACTAAACTTACCGGACCGAATGTATTAGCCACCACCTGGGAATACGATTCACTTGGTAGAAAGAGCCGCGAAGTACGTGCGGATGGTACCGAAACGAACATTAGCTATGCGTTCTGTACTTCGGGGTGTCCAAGCCAAGTAAATGGATTGGCATCTTATAAAATAACCACTACTTCAACCGGTGCTGCAACCAGCATTGCCTATTACGATGCGGTGAATCGAGTGATACTTACTGAAGCACAAAGCTTTGATGGCAGTTCCGTATTCGTTGAAACCGAATACGATGACCAAGGCCGAGTAGATCGAAAATCTAATCCTTATTTTGGAACCAGTACACCGTATTGGACCGACTACACGTATGACGACTTAGGACGAGTGACGCAACAAAGCTCACCCACCACCGGCACCACCACCATGAGTTACAACGGATTCGTTGCATCCTCCACCAATGATCTCAACCAAACCAGTACTGAGAAAAAGAACAGTCTTGGGCAAACCATATGGACCAAAGACAACAACGATAAACAACTGGATTTTGAATACGATGCACAAGGTAACTTAATTACGGTGACCGACAGCGAAGGCAATGTAACGAGTAACAGCTACAACCTACGTGGCTTTAAAACCCAAATGATTGATCCCGATATGGGAACGTGGACGTATAACTATAACGTTCTAGGAGAGCTCACCAGTCAAACGGATAATAAAAACCAAACCGTATCGATGACTTATGACACGTTAGGCAGACTTGTAACGAGAACGGAACCGGAAGGCACCACCACTTGGACCTATGACACCGCAAGCAAAGGTAAAGGCAAACTAGCCAGCGTTTCGCATTATGGTGGGTACAGTCGAAGCCATACCTACGACAGTTTAGGTAGACCCAGTTCTACTACTACCGTTACTGGTGGAACCAGTTACACCACCTCTTCAACCTATGATGCGTTTGGAAGAGTGGATGATGTCAGCTATCCAGGTACTAGCAACTTCAAAGTAGACCATGTGTACAACACACGCGGCTACTTAGAAAAAGTACGTAATGCTAACAACACCAGTGAAGTGTTTTACACTGCATTGGCCGCAGACCAGTTTGGCAACATCACCTCACAAACACTTGGAAGTGGTGCCGCTGCCATCACCACCTTTAGAAGCTTCCAACAAAACAGTGGGCGCATCCAGCATATTGATAGTGTAGTGCAAGATCTGGAATACACCTTCAATAGCATTGGTAACCTCACTCAACGTAAAGACCATGACCAATCTGCACTCACCGAAAACTTTACCTACGACAACCTAAACCGCTTAAAAACCGCAGCGGTGGTTGGTGCAGGTACCACAAGCTTTACCTATGACGATCTAGGCAACATCACCTACAAATCCGATGTCGGTAACTACACCTACGGTGCCGGCAGTGCCGGACCTCACGCGGTTACCTCAACTACAGGTGTACTGAATAACACCTACACCTACGATGCCAACGGTAACCAAATTAGCGGCGATAACAAAACCTTAACCTGGTCCAGTTACAACAAACCCACCCAAATCCAAAAAGGCAGCAGTCAAAGCAACTTTACCTACTGGCCCGATCGTGCGCGCTATCTACAAGTCACCACTGCAAGTTCAGTCACCACCACCACCACCACCACCTACATTGGTGGCCTATACGAAAAAGTAGAAAAGCCAGGCAGCACCGAACAAAAACACTTTATCCGTGCCGGTTCCCAAACCATAGCCATCTATACCGATCGTAACGGTACCTCCAACGACAAAACAGAATACCTGCATCGAGATCATCTAGGGTACATCGACACCATAACCGATGAAAACGGTGCCATTGTAGAAAAACTCAGTTTTGATGCCTTCGGTAAACGCAGACTCAGTACTTGGAACAACGGCGTTCCAAGCATCGTCAGTAACAACACCCGTGGCTTCACCGGCCATGAAATGTTAGATGCAGTCGGACTCATTCACATGAATGGACGGGTCTACGATCCATTGTTGGGTAGGTTCATGAGTGCGGACCCCACGCTGCAATATCCATCCGATATGCAGAACTACAACCGATACAGTTATGTGCATAACAATCCGTTGTCGCTGACGGATCCGAGTGGGTTTGGATTTTTTAAGAGTGCCTTTAAAAGATTTTACAAATTATTGCCGGGAGTTAATCGTAGACTGTTGGAAAAGAATCCAGAACTTGCTGCAATAGCAGCTGTTGTAGCTGCATTTTTTACGGGCGGTGCTGCGCTCTCAGCATTCGGTACTGTAACTGCAGCGGGTACCTATACAGCAGGAAGCTATGCAATTGCGGGTGCAGCAGGTGGTTTTGCAGGTGGTTTTGTGGGGAGTGGTGGAGATTTGAAAGCTGCAGTTATTGGAGGTTTAACTGGTGCTGCTGCAGGTTACATTGGTGGTGCTGGGATTTTTGATAGTAATACAACTATTCTAGGGGTGTCAGCTAAACGAGTGGTCGCGCATGGTGTTGTTGGTGGTGCAGCAGCAGAGGCACAAGGCGGTAAATTTGGACAAGGCTTTTTAAGTTCAGCTTTCACTAAATCTTTCTCAGAAAAAATACAAGGATTAACAAAATCAGATCCCGTTGCAGGAGGTATTGCTGCAGCAGTTGTCGGCGGTACTGCATCAAGATTGTCGGGAGGAAAATTTCAAAATGGTGCGTTAACTTCTGCGTATCAATATTTGTTTAATCAAGTGAGCCGTGAATGGGCTGAAGGAATGGAAAAACTACAAAAACATGCAAGAAAAGCATTTAGTAGAATTGCTGGAATATTTGTTAGTAACTGTAGAGCATCGGGTGTTGCTTGCACGTTAACTGGTGGGTCTGGGATTACTACATTAACAGCAAGTCAAGTTGAAGCTTTGCAATTAACAGAGGGTGGTTTGCAATTAGTTGGAGCAGTAGCTACCGGTGGGTTTAATGCAGCAGTAATTAAGGGTTTAGGTGGAGGGTTGAGAAGTATACTAAAGGGTGCAAGTGGAGGAGTTACAGAAGGGTTTACGCTAGGTTCATTAGCCTTAAATGAGTACAATCCTGGTGATATTATTCTTCATGTTAGTGTATATGCCCCGGTCACACCTAGTTCACCAACGTCGTCTAGGTATCATAGAGATGTGGCTACAGTAATAATTCCAACAGCTGATAGACTACCTGAAAGATGATTGTTTAAAATGTTTGTGTTTGATTAATGAAATGCCCTGATTGCTTAAAGAGCATATTATTAAAAGCTGTATTTCATAATATGCTCTTTAAAAAAGAGTTTAAATGTACTTCGTGTGGCGCCCTATTAACTAACTCGCAAAGTGTTTTTATAACAATAATACTATTTGTATCTTGGACTTTATTTGGGCTATACGTGATATTTTCATTACTGAATAGTCAGTACCTTTTTGTTGTTGCGCCAGTTATTTACACTCTATACTCAATTACAGATACTTTACTTTCAAAATATGAAGCAAAGAGCTCGCAATAATCATGCGTTCCGTAAAAGCGTAAAAGGGGTCAGAGCCCTTTAATATGATAATTTCGGTATTATTAATGGCGCATTCTAATTGCAAGTGCACCACCGATTTAAAGGGCTCTGACCCCTTGACCCCTTTTATTGCCCTTTTATTGCCAAATTTAGTGATGCCCTATGGGATTATTTTATTTAATTGGTTTTATTTTAGCATTGCTAATTTATGCGCTAATTATCAAAAATCAGTATGAGTCAATAATAGATCTAGTAGAATTGTCAAAAAAGAAAAAAGTAAATATATTTAATAAAATCTATAGCAGCTATTTTTCAGCAATATCTGATGCGGGTTTCATAGATAAACTGGTATTTACTAATAGAATAACTAACGATGGTGAGCTGAATTTAATACTTAAAAAAGCAAGAAGAAAATTTCGATTGATGTTTTTTGTTAATTTACTACTTGTTATAGCTATTTTTATTTTCCTTTGATAAAGGTCAAAGAACAGAAAACGTAAAAGGGGTCAGAAACGTAAAAGAGAAACGTAAAAGGGGTCAGAGCCCTTTAATATGATATAGTGCAGGTTCAGCTAAACAGGAGAGAGTAAAAGCATGCCCCGCAAACCACGATTCTTTCTCAAAGGCGTACCTTGTCACATCGTTCAACGTGGCAATAATCGAGAACCCATCTTCTTTGAAAAAGAAGACTATCTCTCCTATCTAGAATGGCTGGAAGAAGCCCTAATTCGATATGAATGTGAGCTACATGCCTATGTACTCATGACCAACCATGTTCACCTACTCATCACACCCCAAAGCAAGAACGGCATCAGTCTTACCATGCAATACGTTGGCCGACACTATGTGCCCTACATCAATCACATGTATGATCGTTCCGGCACCTTATGGGAAGGGAGATACAAAGCCAGTCTGATCGATAGTGAAGCCTATCTACTCACCTGTATGCGCTATATCGAGCTCAATCCTATTCGGGCCAACATGGTCAAGTCACCGGGTGAATATCGATGGTCGAGTTACAAAGGCAATGCAACCAAACAGGAAGATCCATTACTCACTCCACATGCAAGATACCAAGCGTTAGGGAGATCCAAAGCGCAACGCAAACACGCCTACCGAGAACTGTTTCGTCATCACATTGAAGACCAAGAACTACATAACATACAAGCCTGCTGGCAAAGCGGCACGCCTTTAGGCAATGATCGGTTTCGAGATAAAATTGAACAACGATTAAAAACCAAAGTAGGACAAACCACGCGTGGTCGACCTAGAAAGCAAGCTGATAAAGGGCTCTGAGCTCTTTAATTCATTTTAATTTTAGTATTATCGGATATATCAATAAGTTATAATATATGTCGAAATTGACATATATCTAAAATAATCTTACACTGTTAAGCAAGATGTCTCCAAAAGATAAGCCTTTGGCATGGCTTGGATGTGATATCCAAACACCACCTTTTTCTAAAGATGCGCGTATTCAGGCAGGGTTTTTATTGCGCAAGCTTCAACAAGGCGAAAGTATCTCCATGCCGCATTCAAGAACCATGGCTGCTATTGGTAAACGATGTCATGAGTTGAGAATAAATGATAGCAATAAGACTTGGAGAATTGTGTATAGGATTGATGAAGATGCCATTGTGCTTTTAGATGTTTTTGAAAAGAAATCTAGGCAAACGCCTCGTAAAATAATTGAAATTTGTAAGCAGAGAATTAAGGAATATGACCATGCGTAAAGCTAAACAGAAGAAACTTGAAGCTAAAGGTTGGAAATTTGGTAATGCTGAAGATTTTCTGAATTTAACATCAGAAGAAGCAGAGATTGTTGAGGTGCGCTTACGGCTTGCTAATGAGTTTACGCAGTTGCGTAAGCAAAAAAAATTAAGCCAAACAAAGGTTGCTTTAATGATTCATTCTAGTCAGTCTCGCATTGCAAAATTAGAAGCGGGGGATCCATCTGTTTCACTTGATCATTATATGAGGTCTCTTATTGCTTTAGGTGCCAGTAGAAAAGATATTGCGAATGCAATTGCGTAGTGACTATTCAAATTAATACCCTATTTATCGCTTCCATCGATTAGAATGAAGTTATGAAGTCCTCATCTATATATATAGAAGCACCTGCACGTTTGCACCTTGGATTTTTAGATCTTGATGGCAGTCTGGGTAGGCGTTTTGGTAGTGTTGGACTAACCCTAAATGATATTTCTACTAAGATTATTGCTCGGCCCGCAGAACAATTTAACATTATCGGTGACCCCTCAGGTCGAGTGAAAAAATATGCTGAAAAGTTTATCGCCTATAAGGGAATATCGAATAACTTCGAGCTTGAAGTCATCGAACAGATTCTTGATCATTCAGGTTTAGGCTCTGGTACGCAGCTAGCGATAGCCGTGGGTACGGCAATATCCAGATTGTTTGAATTGGACTGTAAGAGTTCAGAGATTGCGGTGTTGTCTAATCGTGGTGCGAGATCTGGCATTGGTATTGGGGCATTTGATCAGGGTGGTTTTTTGGTAGATGCCGGTAGAAATTCGGATAGTAGCGTGCCGCCGATTATTTCCAGGTTAGAGTTTCCATCTAATTGGCGGGTTATATTAATTTTTGATCAAGGGCAACGAGGCCTGCACGGACAAGATGAAGATGCATCCTTTGCAACGCTACCCAATTTTTCGTCTCAAACGGCTGAATATCTAAGTCGTTTAGTGCTGATGCAGATTTTACCAGCGGTTTGTGAGCAGAATATTGATGTATTTAATCTGGGTATATATGAATTACAAAGGTGTATTGGCGAATATTTCGCGTCTGCCCAGGGAGGACGTTATACTAGCTCCGCAGTAGCAGGGGCGTGTAACTTTCTAGAGTCGCTAGGTGTTAAAGGAGTGGGGCAAAGTTCTTGGGGGCCGACAGGATTTGCTTTTGTCGATAGTGAGACCCGTGCGCATTTAATGTTACGTAAGTTGCAATCTAAGTTTGAAAGTAATAAAAATTTGGATTTCAAGATTGCTTCTGCAAGAAATATTGGGGCGCTTGTAAAAGATTTAGAAGAAAAAGGTATTGAAAAACAAAATTTCACTTCTTTATCCAAATTAAATAAGTCTTAAAACAATATTATATATTTGAATGTGCAAACTTGTTTTGTGCATAGAGTTATTTATTACATATTTAAAGTAAAATAAGAGAGAGAAAAAATGGAAAAGCCATACATCCTTCATATGTTCACACCTGCAAAAAATTTAAGTCCTTTTGACGTTAATATGGCGTTGGATGCAGGCTGGGATAACGCTGTAGGTTACACAGATGTAGAAAAAGACGATGTGCAAGCATTAACTCAGGATGTGATTTTTTCACGCAGCCCATCTGGTCTAAAACGTACGGGAATTTTTCTCGGTGGACGCGATATGCATATGGCTATGGATATGATAGAAATTGTTCAAGAATCTATGGTGCCTCCATTTCAAGTGTCATGTTTTGCTGATCCTAGTGGTGCGTTTACTACTGCAGCAGGAATGGTTGCGACTGTAGAGCAAGCCTTAAAAGATAAACACGATACTGACCTTAATGGAAAGTGCGTAATTGTTATGGGTGGTACAGGGCCGGTAGGATCTACTGCTGCGGTATTAGCCGCAAGAGCAGGTGCAGCGAGCGTAAAGATCTTAGGTCGCAAAAAGGATAAGTCGCAACGTGTTGCGGCACTTTGTAATAGTGAATATGGTGCTGATCTGTCTGGTATCGAAGGCGAAGCTAACGATATGATAGACGGCATAGTCGACAAAGCAGATGTAATCTTGGCTTGTGCAGCTGCAGGTATTCAGGTAATTAATGAAGATCATATTAAAAATGCAGCAGTAAACCTAAAGGTTGCAGCGGATGTAAATGCAGTTCCACCTTCTGGCATTTACGGTCTTGATGTTATGGGTGCTTGTGAACCTATTGAAGGTTCTAAAAATGCGTTCGGAATTGGTGCATTGGCCATTGGAAACGTGAAGTATCAAACTCAACACAGACTGCTGCAAGAAATGCATGATAGAGATGAGCCAATTTTCCTTCACTTTGAACGAGCTTTTGAAGTTGCTAGAGAAATTGTGCAAGGAAAATAGTAGGGCTAAAAGATAAGTACTCGAGCATAAGGCTGGGTTTTCCCTTGCCGAATTATCTAATTGTAGCGACCTCTGGACGTGCAATAGCTCAAGGCTTAAAGATCTTAGGATATTCTGTAGCGGTTGTAGATGGATTTGCAGATTGCGACACCTGTGCAGCCGCGGTTGAATCTATAAAGGTAACGCGATCACACTTCGGCCTGGATGCAGGCGAAGCTTTGCAAGCAGTGCGCGAATTGCAGTCAAAAATAACCTTTGATGGTTTATTTTATGACGCCGCATTGGAATCCAATCCGAATTTGCTTGATGAAATCAATATCAACCCCGTGTTTGGTAACTCCAGCAAAACACTCGAAGCTTGTAAGAACCCAAAAGAATTTTTTGCTACATTAAATCAGCATTCTATTCCTTATCCTGAAATATGCTTTGAGCATGAATCTACAACAAATATTAGTGGCGATTGGTTAATAAAAGCAGCACAGGGTACAGGTGGGGTAGCGGTAGCGCCTGTATTAGCACAGTTAGGCAAAGGTATAGACTTTGAAAGTAATCAGTATTTACAAAAAATTATAGACGGCGTTAATTTTTCTATTACTTTTCTTGCTAATAAAGAAGAAATAATGGAGCTGGGGTTTAATACTCAATGGAGTGAAAAGTTAAGCGACAGTATGCCTTATGCTTATTCTGGTGCAATTAATCATGTAAAACTTGATGAGGATATAAAACAAATCGCCCGTCAATATGCGCAAGTGATTGCCAAAGAGTTTAATCTTGTTGGATTAAATAGTATTGATTTTATTTGTGCAGCAAACACGGTTTATGTTTTAGAAGTTAACCCTCGTATTCCAGCAACCTATGAACTGTATGAGACGAGATACGGTGAATTAATGAAGGAACATATAGAAGTTTGTAATGGTAATGTTTTACCCATAGCAAAAAGGCAGTCTTTGTTACGTGCGCATGCAATTGTATATGCGCCAAGCGATATACGTATTGCTGAAGACATGTTATGGCCACTTTGGAGCTCGGATCGTCCACATGCTGGTGAGTTAATTCATCGCTCTGAGCCTGTTTGCAATGTTTTTGCAGGTGGGCAAAATAGCGCGCAAGTATGTGAGATGATAGAAAGTCGTAAGCAATCTATTATTTCAAAATTGACCCATTAAAAATAATCTAAATAAGAAGGAAGAAGTCGATGATCAGTGTAAATGAATTAGCTAAACCTTTGGTTCAAGAGCTCACTACAAATAGTGAAGCACTGCGGGTGAATGTTGGAAAATTTTCCAATGGCGCTACCTATATTGATGCAGGAATAGATTGTGTAGGCGGGTTAGAGGCCGGAAGAATTATTGGTGAAATATGCATGGGTGGATTAGGTAAGGTAAATTTATACCATGCCACTGCAGTGGGCGACTGGCCATTGTCTTTGCATGTGCATACATCTCATCCCGTTTTAGCGTGCTTGGCTAGCCAATATGCAGGCTGGAGTTTGTCGCACGAAAAATTTCATGCATTAGGTTCTGGTCCTGGACGTGCTATTGCTTTAAAAGAACCTTTGTTTGAAGAACTGGGTTATAAAGACCAATGCGATAGTGCAGTGTTCGTGCTTGAAGTGGACACATTGCCACCGATAGAAGTAATCGATAAGGTTGCTGACACCTGTAAGCTGGACCCTAAGGCGTTAACGTTTATTTTGACACCCACCAGCTCCCTTGCAGGCAATATGCAAGTAGTGGCTCGTGTCTTAGAAGTGGCTATGCACAAAACCCATGAACTTCATTTTCCACTAGATCATGTACTGGATGGTTCAGCGAGTGCGCCATTGTCGCCGCCGATTCCAGATTTTGTTAAGGCCATGGGTCGTACTAATGATGCCATTCTATTTGCAGGAAGAGTGCAGTTGTTTGTGAAAGGCGATGACGCTGCCGCTGAAAAGTTGGCCAAAGAGTTGCCATCCAGTTCTTCGCGTGATTATGGCAAACCTTTTGCGCAAATCTTCAAGGACTACGAATACGATTTCTTTAAAGTCGATCCTATGTTATTTAGTCCAGCATCGGTAATGGTTACTGCAGTTGATAGTGGTAAAACATTCCGCGGGGGTGCTTTGGACCCTGTTTTATTAGAAAAATCTTTTTCATAATACATTTGTGTCAAAACATATTGCGCTAGTTACGGATGATCCTGGATGGCATGGGCGAGAATTGCATAGTGCGTTCGCTAGGAAAGGATATAAGTGTATCAATGTTTCCTTAGCGGACTGCTACATTAATGTCAGTGGTAAAGGTCGAAGTAAAAATGATGCTGGTAGCTTAGTTATACCTGGTTTTGAAAACGCATTGCCGGACGGAGTGTTTGTGCGTGGAGTACAAGGAGGCACATTGGAAGAAGTTGTCTTCTACCTGGATGTGTTACATGCACTGCACGAATTAAAAATACTTGTTTATAATAGTGCGCGTGCCATTGAACGTAGCGTTGATAAAGGCATGACCAGTTTTCTATTAGATCAAGCTGGAATTCTCACGCCACCGACTTGGGTGGGTAACGATGTTCATCAAGCTTATTCATTTATTCGAAGCGAATTAGCAATGGGTAATAAAGTGGTGGCAAAACCACTGTTTGGATCCCAAGGTAAAGATTTGCAGCTAATTAGTAAGCCTGAAGATATAACAAACTTTAAGGTCTACAATAAAATCTATTACTTGCAACGCTTTATTCAAACCGGCAACGAAAATGCATTCGATTGGAGGATATTTGTAATTGGTGATCAAGTGATTGCTTGCATGAGAAGGGAAGGTATGGATTGGATTAGTAACGTTGCTAATGGTGGCAAATGCTATTCAGCTGTTATAAATGATCAATTTGAAACTATCGCTAAAGATGCAGTAAAGGCCGTTGATATGCACTATGCAGGTGTTGATGTTATGCAAGACCTAGACGGTAAGTTGTGGGTTACCGAAGTTAACAGTATCCCTGCTTGGAAGGGGTTGGAAAGTGTAAATAAACTCGTCGTTGCTGATAGACTTGCGGAAGATTTTATTGGTCGTTTGCAGGCACAGGCAGACATTAAGGTTGCTAATTAATTTAGTGCTTGTTCTGGATAACTCATTATAACTGGCTTATTTTGACTAAACATTTTTTAACTAAAATTTTATGACTACTAGTAGAAAACTATGAGTTTTTTTGAAATTATCTCTCTGCTTTTATGTTTGGCTGCAGTATTTTCTTACATTAATTATAAATATATAAAACTGCCAACAACGATAGGCATTATGTTGTTGAGTCTATTGTTTTCATTAGTATTGCTTTTATTCGGAGAGTTTGGTTTTTCTTTAGATGATCAAGCGACAAAACTTGTTAAAAGCATAGATTTTAATGAGGCCTTATTGCATGGCATGTTGAGCTTTTTACTTTTTGCTGGTGCACTGCATGTAAATATTAACGACTTGCGCGAACAGAAGTGGGTGATTGGAATACTGGCCACTGTTGGAGTTATAAGCTCCACATTCATTATTGGCACAGCCATGTATTACATTTTGCAATGGCTAAATATTCCTGTTGTGTACATGTATTGCCTGGTGTTTGGGTCATTAATTTCACCTACCGATCCCATTGCTGTGATGGGAATACTGAAGATTGTAGGTGCACCAAAAACTTTAGAAACTAAAATTGCCGGTGAATCATTATTTAATGATGGTGTGGGCGTAGTTGTATTTCTCGTGTTGTTAGGTATTGCCACAGGTGGCGATGAGATGACGGCTACACATGTAATTAAATTATTTTCAGTAGAAGCTATTGGCGGAGTGTTCTTCGGTTTGGGTCTTGGTTTCTTGGGCTTCTTTATGCTTCGTGGTGTTGATAACTATCAAGTTGAAGCTTTAATTACCTTGGCACTTGTTTCAGGTGGCTACGCCTTTGCTGAATCTATTCATGTATCTGCGCCAATCGCCATTGTAGTAGCGGGATTATTTATTGGTAATCAAGGTAGAACATTAGCGATGTCAGACAATACGCGTGAGCGTCTAGATGATTTTTGGGAACTTATTGACGAGATCTTAAATGCGGTACTATTTTTATTGATTGGTGTGGAATTGTTAATTTTAACTTTTACCAAGCAGTTCATGCTGGCAGGATTGTTTGCAATACCCGTGGTATTGTTAGCTAGATTTGTTTGTGTAGGTGTACCTATCAAGATAATGGGCAAATTCAGAACATTTTCTCCCTATGCAACTACGATTCTTACATGGGGCGGGCTGCGTGGTGGTATTTCAGTCGCATTAGCACTTTCGATTCCCAATGTCCCAGCGCGCGAACCGCTGCTTGTGATTACTTACTTTGTGGTTGTGTTCTCAATTTTAGTGCAAGGGCTTACCATCAAAAAAGTGCTCGCTCTTTCACAAAAGTAATCGCTAATTTCTAGATTTTCATCTACTTAATTTAAGAAACCGCAACATGAAGTGCCGAGGTGAATTAACAAGATGAATTACCAGGATGAATTGCGAGCAGAGTTGATGAATCTTTATCTGCACGTATGCCAATTAGATATCCAATCCCTTAAGCCTGGCAATATAAGCGTCTACTCGAGCGGCAAGGATCTCAGTGTTGATGATTTTTTGAACAGTGCTGAGGCCAGCGCTGAGCCGATCACGGATCCCAATTCCTCGTTAGGTCGTAGAATATTGAATGCTGTTTCAGCAACTCAGGCGGCTGTAAATACCAATACGAATCTAGGAATGGTGATTTTGATGGCACCGTTAGTTCAGGCGAAGCTGGAGAAAGGTGAAGAAGAGAGTATTGAAGGCGCGCTTGCTAGAGTACTGCGAGCCACATCGGTTCAAGATGCTGTGGACGTATACCAGGCGATACGCATAGCTAAACCGGGTGGGATGGGCGAGAAAGATAGTCAAGATGTTTCTGAAGATCCAACCGTAAGCCTCTTAAATACAATGAAAATTGCCGCAGAGTGGGATTTGATTGCTGCTCAATATTCAAACAGTTTTAAGGATATCTTTAACTTTGGAGTGCCACGTTACTTGAGGCTGATGGAACATTGGAAAGATGAAAAATGGGCTACTACAGGCTTATTTATATCCTTTTTGGCACATTACCCAGATAGTTTAATAGAACGTAAATTTGGGCTGTTAAAAGCTAGAGAAATTAGTGATATGATCTCGGATCTTGAGATGGAGCTCTGCCGTTCGGGCATACCGGGTGGGTACGAGGCGCAATTATTAGAAATTGACCGCCAACTCAAGCGAGACTTAATCAACCCGGGAACCTCAGCGGATCTTACTGCAGCTAGCATCTTCGCGGCTGGCCTATGCTAATAGGATGGGGTAGTTGTTAAGACAGTGGTAGGTCCACAGACTTTGTCTGCGGAGTTCCAAGGGAGATTGTAGGCTTATCAAAAGATGGGCCTATGTTTGTCGACAAATAGAAATATAATTTTAGGAGAATAATAATGGCATTAATCAATAGAGTTATGACTGGAGAGTCACTCGTTAATGATAACGACCCTTCAGGCACTATGGCTGAAATTGCGCACATCGATTTATTAATCGGACCACGCGGTTCTGCTGTTGAAACAGCTTTTTGTAATGGCTTGGTAAATAACAAGGACGGCTTCTCAACTTTATTAGCTGTTGTTGCACCAAACCTACCTTGTAAGCCAAACACTATGATGTTCAATAAAGTGACCATCAAAGGTGGCGAGCAAGCAGTTCAAATGTTTGGCCCAGCTCAAGCAGCTGTTGCTAAAGCAGTAGCAGATAGCGTTGAAGACGGCACTATCCCTGCAGACGAAGCGGATGACGTTTTCGTTTGTGTTGGTGTTTTCATTCACTGGGAAGCTAAGAGTAACGAAGCTATCTATGAAAACAACTACAAAGCTGTAAAAGAATCTTTGGAGCGTGCCGTTAAGGACGAGCCTAAGGCTGCTACAGTTGTTGCACAAAAAGACAGCGCGGAGCACCCTTTCAAGGGCTTCTAGGCTACTTTTTAGAGCAAAATGTAGAAATGCCCCGACGATTGTCGGGGCATTTTTTTGCCTAAATTTTGTTGAGCTGTTTTTCTTATATAATAGTCAAGAATAAGGTTAGGAGTCAGCTTAGGTAGTATCGGTATGCAGTGTAATGAATGTAATAAAGAGCTAGGTAATCAAATTAACAACGAGCATTTGTTTGCTTGCTGTGGCTTAACCTTGCAAGAATATGCCTTGCGCCATCATTTGCCTTTAGATCTGCTGCTTAATGCGGATCAGATAAATCAATCTGATGATGTCAGCCATTATATAAAACCCGAGAATTCATCAAATCAGCTAGTGCAGGATGTGTTAGCCGGTTTACATATGGCGGATGCAATTCAGCAACACGGCGAATTTTCCTTGGTCACATTAGGAATCCGCAGGCTAGAGCAATTGCTCTGGTATCAAAATGCGTTACAGATAATAGGATTCCAGTTCAAGCAAGAATATTTCTACGAAAATGATAGTCATCGTGTTATCGCTAAAAATTCGCTCAAGATCCCTACAATATTTCTACCTGCCAGAACATCAGCAAGAATAGTTAACAGTTCTGATGAGTCGTTGCTACAACAAATTTCAGTATTAATTGCGCATGTAGGCGAGTTACATGCGGGATATTTGTTTATTGACTTTCCTAAGTTGGAAGATGCGCAACGAATTGAAGCCGAGTTAGCAAATAAACATCAAATTAGATTAAAGCCTCTTGATGTTTCTGAATATGCAGATGGCCAGTTAGTGAGATGTGAAACCTTAGAAGACACTGCGCGTTTAATTAGTCTTCTATCTGACTATCTTCAAGAAATTCCTAATGCCTGTGAGCGGTTCTTTGAACAACATGAACAAGCAACGGTGGTTAAGGAATTGGTTTTTGATTCAGCACATTTTATTACAGATCATCCGGATAAGTGCGCGAATCTTCATGGTGGAAGGTATGCGATGAATGTGAAAGTTAAAGATCACATCGATCCTCTAACTGGGTTTGTTCTTGATTATGGTTATTTGAAACGTATAGCTAAAGAAAAAGTTGTTGATCAGCTAGATCATCATAATCTGAATTATGTTGCGGCAGAATTATCTTGGCGTTCTAGTACTGAATTGCTGAATATTTTTATATGGGAAAAGTTAATTGAATATCTTCCGGGTTTAACCGAATTGCAAATATATGAAACCAGTCAATCACATTGCTGCTTTGTTGGGCCAAGCTTGGATGAACTGCAAAAGAAGGGTGGTAGTGCGTTACTAAAGCATTTCTCTTCTGATGAGCTAGGTAAATCACAGCTGCGAAATATATTAGATCAAAGTTCTCAACGGAGGCTTAAAGTTATTGGTTGAGGGAAAGAATGTCATCGCCCGTAATAAGCTGCTTGTGTAAAGAAGTTGAGATTAATGTGCCAGAAAAATTATGCGACTTTAATTCAATAATATCGTCGCTGTGCCGTACTCCGCCACCATAATAAATATTATGGTCCTTAACGAGTTCATGCTGATTAAGTTCAGTTGGAAACTTACTACCTAGTTCAGCGCCAACGTTATTTAAATTAAGCACAATTATATCTTTAGGCCAATATTGTTTTGCTTGTAATAGTTTTTGAGGTCCAAGCAGGGCGTCATTTTTGAAGTCTAAAGATAAGATGAACTTATGTTTAGGGTGTTTTTTAATGCAAGAAGCTAAGTCAGCTACTGAAAGTAAAGATTCTGAAGATAGTATTAATCGTAGATTAGTTAAATTAGATTTTTGTAAGTAATGGTCTATATGTTTTGATCCTGTATCCAGCCAGATTTCTACCTTCGGAAAATTTATACAAATAGATTCAATAATTTTAACATGATCACCTTGTTGTTCTAAGGCATCTAAATCAGCGATATAAATCGACTTAAAATTGAATACATCTAAAAAGCCATTAATGACATCTTGCGCAGCGGGCGAAGAACATAATTTTGAGTCAATCGCACGGTATTCTTTTCTGTTTCCCTCTATTGCATGAACCACAATACCTTTAGAAAGATCTATAACTGGAATAATTAGCATTACAAATAATATGAATGTCTTGATTTTTGAGTATATCACTGGTGGAGGTTTAATAGACGAAGTGTTGCCTGCTTCCTTGGTGAAGGAAGGCGAGCTGATGCTGAATGCCGTAGCGAATGACTTTGAAGAGCTGCCTGATGTACAGGTAAGTGTATTGCGTGACTGTCGATTACAAAGCAGTCAGTTTGATAATGAATATATTGTTAGTCTTGAGAAAAATTATGCAGAAGTTATAGCGTCAGTAGAGGAAACCATCGATGCTTTGTTGATTATAGCGCCAGAAAGCGATGGAGTTTTATCTTCCCTGTGTGAACGTTATTCAGATACTAATTTTATGTTACTGAATAGTTCTACCAGCAGTACAGCTTTAGTGAGTAATAAATTAGAAACCTATAAATATTTACAGAGATACAATATTCCACAAATCCCTAGCTATGAGCTATACGATATAAAATCCATTCAAACAAATAAGATGATCATAAAGCCTAAAGATGGTGTGGGTTGTGAGAATATTAAATTACTAGATTCTTGCGTAGAAGTTGCTCAAGTAATTGATCCATCCAAGATGAATAACTATATGGCACAACCCTATGTGCAAGGACAAAGTGCTAGCCTTAGTTTGCTCTGTTGGCAGGGTGAATGTTTGCTATTAAGTGCCAATGTTCAAATTATTGAGAAAATAGAAAATAGTTTTGAGTTGACACAATGCATAGTGAATGCATTAAAACGCGATGAATTTGTAGAGTTTAGCAACAACTTAATCAAATTCTTGCCAGAATTAAGTGGCTACATAGGCGTTGATATTATCATTACAGAGAGCGAAGTTTTATTAGTCGAGATCAACCCTAGATTGACGACTTCTTATGTTGGACTAAAATCTGCTTTAGGGATAAATCCAGCGAGTTTGATTTTGCAAACGTTTGCTGATAAAAAATTGCCACAAGTTGATTTAACTACAGATAATACGGTTATCGTTGAGATAAGGGAGGAACGTGCCGCCTAAAATATTAGGCTGGGATATTGGTGGCGCACATGTAAAGGTTGCGCTTGCAACCGGTCAAACAGTTTCTCAGGTTCAGCAATTATCCTGCCCGCTATGGAAGGGGCTTGACGAGTTGAGCAATTGCATCCAGTCAGTATCGAATCTTTTCGATATTAATGAGTGTGAGCATGTGGTAACCATGACAGGCGAGCTGGTTGACCACTTTTCTGATCGTAAACAAGGTGTGCTTAGTATAGTTAATGAAATGTCCGATAAGTTACAGCCTTCTAAGGTGAAATATTATGCGGGTAAAGAAGGCTTTGTCGATACACAACAAGCACTTGTTAATTACCAAAAGATAGCTTCTGCAAATTGGTTGGCAAGTACGCATTATACGGCAGATAACGTTGCTAATGCTTTGTTCGTAGATATTGGTAGTACAACAACCGATATTGTAGCTATTCGTGGACATCAAGCAGATTATTCTGGTTTCACGGACGAAGAGCGGTTGGTTGCAAAAGAGCTAGTGTATTGTGGTGTGGTTAGAACACCAATTTTCGCTATCTGTAAATCTGTATTAATAAAAAATATACAGGTGCCTATAATTAATGAATATTTTGCAAATACTGCAGATGTATATCGCCTTACAGAAGAATTAGCTGAACATGCAGATTTAAGTGACACTTTGGATGGTAGAAATAAAGATATAATGAGTAGTGCAATTCGTCTTGCACGGATGTTTGCTAACGATGCTAAACAAGATGAGCTAAATGTGTGGTGCAATGTTGCAAAGCAAGTTCGTTCAGCACAAATTCAGATGATAAAAGATGCATGTCGGCATCAATGTATGAAGAAGAATGTTTCTTTAGCAACACCATTTGTAGGTGCTGGAGTGGGTCGTTTCTTAATTAAAGACATTGCTCAGCAATTAGGCCGTGAGTATATAGATTTTGAAGAACTTTTTGATCTTGAAACTTCAAGCAGGGGGTTTGGAGTAGGAGATTGTGCGCCAGCGGCTGCAGTGGCATGTTTAGCTTCTTCATTGGTTTCTTCGCCAATCTCTGGGAGCAGTCATTTGTGAGTGACTACTTAGTTGCAGACATACCTTACCAGTCTGATAGCAGCTTGCTTTTTGATAAGTTTGTAGACGAGCCATGGTCGGTATTTTTAGATAGTAATCAACCAGAAGCAATTCATGGTAGGTATGACATCATTAGCGCTAGACCAAAGATTCGTATCACAAGTAAAAATAATAAAAGTATTATCGACTCAAGGTCTGAGTCACTATCTGTTCCAGGCGAACCCTTTTCGGTTTTAAAAGAATATCTTCCACTTGATGCAGCGAAGGAAAATGATTTAAAACTACCTTTTATAGGAGGTGCGATCGGATACTTTAGCTATGATCTGGGCCGCTCGATAGAAAAATTACCTTCTACTTCGCAAGATGACATGAATCTACCTGATATGAAGGTTGGGATTTACTCATGGGCAATTGTGGTTGACCACCAAAAGAAAAAATCTGTAGTAGTTGGTGATAAATCAGATACACGCATGCAGCGTGAATGGCCTGAACTGGTGAAATTTATTACTAGTACGACTCAAAAAAATCGACAAGAATTTAAAGTAGTAACTAATGTTGAATCTAATTTAAGTAAAGCTGAATATTCTGATGCTTTTGATAAAATTAAATCTTACATTAGAGAAGGTGACTGTTATCAAGTTAATCTAGCGCAAAGGTTCAATGCCAAGGTGGAGGGGGATGTTTGGCAGGCCTATTGTATGTTGCGTAATATTAATCCATCGCCCTTCAGCGCATACTTAAACTACGCAGATTTTCAAATTCTAAGTAATTCTCCAGAACGGTTTCTGTCGGTAAAAAACAGGTTTGTACAGACTAAACCTATTAAAGGTACGCGCCCAAGATCAAAAAATTCGATTGAAGATGAGGCGCTGCTGCAAGAGCTTGTTAATAGTAAAAAAGATCAAGCAGAAAACGTCATGATTGTAGATCTCCTGCGTAATGATATTAGTAAAAATTGTGCTTTGGGTTCCGTCAAGGTGCCCAAATTATTCGATATCGAAAGTTATCCAAATGTTCACCATATGGTAAGCACGATAACGGGAAAATTAAGGGATCATCGAAGCTCAATCGATTTATTGCGAGGTAGTTTCCCAGGGGGTTCGATTACCGGTGCGCCAAAACTTCGTTCAATGGAAATTATTGAGGAATTAGAGCCGCATCGCAGGGGAATCTATTGTGGTGCCATAGGCTATATCAGTAACGATGGGAATATGGATACCAATATTGCCATTCGCACTATCTTACATAAAGATCAGAAAATGTATTTTTATGCAGGTGGAGGAATTGTATTTGACTCTGAAGTAAGTGCTGAATATCAGGAAACCTTTGATAAGGCTGCAGCTATGATGCAAGTGCTTAATCAAAGAAAGCAATATGCCCAAGGAAAATAATCCCATGGGAAATAAATCCATGGAAAGTAATCTTGGCATGAGTGCTTGGGTGATAAAAATTGGGGGAAGTTTATACAACAGTAAGTATTTGCCCCTATGGTTAAATACTATTAGTGAATGTTCGCACAATCAAATTGTCATTGTGCCTGGAGGTGGACCATTTGCTGACCAGGTTAGGCGTGCGGACGAGAGATTTGGCTTAGAAGAGGTTCACTCACATAATATGGCGGTGATGGCGATGCAACAATATGGAGCTGTATTGGCATCACTTTGTCCAGAACTGGCGTTAGTCAATTCTAAAGATAAAATCTACCATGCATGGTCCAATAAGAAAGCTGCGATGTGGGAACCTTATGAGCTGGTTCAAGACCAATGTAGATTGGATAAAACTTGGGAGGTCACTTCAGATAGCCTGGCACTTTGGTTGGCAAATATTCTTGAGGTAAAAAACGTACTTTTTGTAAAATCCTCTAAAAAAATATTAGATGATGCTAGCATAGTTTCACTCGCGAATAATAAAGTTATTGATGAGAATGTGCAGAAGCTATCAGAAAAGTATCAATTAAATATACAGTTTTTACATAAGTCTAAAACGGAAAATTTGCACGGATTACTTTATCCAAATTAAATAAACTTACTTTTAAAAAATACAATATATGTTTCAAAATATAATTAACTCATTGACTAGTATTTCTGTTCGCAAACCAATTGTAGTGCTCGTAGCAATGCTTGCACTCGTTGTAGCTTGTAGCATCTATATTCCTAATCTTAATATCGATGCATCACCTGATTCACTGATGTTGGAAAGTGACCCAGATCTTATGTATTACCGTGAAGTGCATCGTGAATATGGTACGGATGAGTATATTATTGTTGGTTTTAAACCAAACAAAAAGATTTTGAAGCAAGACAGTATTGAATTTATAAAAGAGTTATCTAATCAATTCAAGAATGTCAAAGGAATATCTGGAGTTACCTCACTTAGTAATGTGCCACTCTTGTTACAACTTAAAGAGGATGAGAAAACAGGACAGACTGCGTTTTCAAATTTGTTAACGCCTGGTGTTGATCTTGATAAAGCTGAGCAAGAATTTACTTCAAGTCCAATTTATGTAGATAACTTAATAAGTAAAGATTTAGCTACCACGGCAATAAAAGTTGATATTGAGAAAAATAAAAAACTTGTTGATTTAATCGAGAAAAAATACATCTTATTAGGTCAACAAGAATCAAATTCTCATGATGCTCAAACTTTAAGTGAATTAGAGCAACTTCGTAGTAATATTATTTTGGAACGACAAGTTATTAATCAACGTTATAAGGAAGTGCTGGACTCAGTAAGAGGTATAGTTGCTTCTGAGGGTAGTAATGGAGAATTTTACTTAGCCGGCGCGCCTTTAATTGGTAATGATATGAAAGAGTATGTGGTTAAGGATATACGTACTTTTGGTATTGCGATTCTAGGAGTGATGGTGATCGTGCTGTTCTTGTTTTTTAGGAGTCCAGCATGGATTTTCTTGGCACTTATCTGTGCGGTTTTAAATGTTTTATTTGTGGCTGGGTTAGCTGCATTGTTGGATTTTCAATTAACTATTATCTCGTCTAATTTTGTTGCACTGCTAATAATATTTTCAGTTACGTTATCGATTCACGTTATTATTCGCTATCAAGAAATACAGGCATTACATCCAAATGACAGCGTTGAAGACGAATTAAAAGTTACGATATCTCAAATTATCACGCCATGTTCATATATGGTGTTGACCTCTGCGATAGCTTTTTTGTCACTAGTAGTAAGTGATATAAACCCGGTTATAACTTTCGGCTACATCATGATTCTTGGGCTTTTTTGTGCATTTCTCCTGACATTTACGGTATTACCTGCATTGATTAAGCTGATCAAGCCTAAATCTCGTCAACTTGAAAAAGATAAATCAGCAGATTTCTTAGAAAACATATTAGAAGTAATTGTTAAAAATAAAAAACTTACTTTAACAATATTAGTTGGCATGTTTGCTTTGAATATTCTGGGTATAAGTCAGTTAACCGTAGAAAATCGGTTTATCGATTATTTCAAGAAATCTACTGATATTTATCAAGGATTGGAATTAGTAGACCAAGAGCTAGGCGGCACTGTACCGTTAGAAATCATGTTGGAAGCAAGTGCTGTTGTAGAAGAAGTAGAAGAAGCTGGTGAGGAAGATGATGAGTTTGATGACTATTTAACTGAACTTGAAGAAACGCAGGATGACTTTACCGCTAAAAGCTATTGGTATAACCGAAGTGGTATTAAGAAGATCAACAAAATTCATAAATATTTAGAAAGCTTGCCACAAATAGGCAAAGTGCTCTCGTTGTCCAGTACTGAAGAAGTGTTTAGAACGATTAATAAAGGTGAACCATTAGAAGATTTCCATTTGTCTCTAGTGCATTCAAAGGTTCCAGAGAATATAAAGAAAGTTCTGATATCACCCTACGTATCAACAGATGGAAGCCAAGCGAGAATACTTGCTAGAATTAAAGATTCTGATAACACCTTGATTCGTAATGATCTGCTGAAGAAGATCGCAGCAGATTTGAATGCAGACTTCGTTAAGAATGGTGAGACGGTACGTTTAACTGGTATCAGTGTTTTATATAATAATGTACTTCAAAGTTTGTTCCGTTCACAAATTTTGACACTCGGTACGGTATTTGTTGCGATATTGATTATGCTAATAATTCTTTTTAGGAGTATCAAGCTAGCTATAATCGGCACCTTGCCGAATATATTTACAGCATTATTTATTCTAGGTTGTATGGGTGTATTTGGAATTCCATTAGATATTATGACCATTACCATTGCAGCGATCACTATAGGCATTGGTGTGGATTACGCTATTCACTATATCCATCGTTATAAGAAAGAATATGCTGAGACGGGTGATAATTACCAAGCAATACATATTTCTCAGACGACGGTAGGCAAAGCGCTGTACTTTACTTCAATAACGATTACTTTAGGTTTTGTAGTATTGGTACTATCCAATTTTGTGCCATCAATATATTTTGGTTTGCTAACGAGTGCGGCTATGCTGATCAGCTTATTCGCAACCTTCAGCATAATTCCACTATTACTTTCTATCATGAAGCCTCTTAAGGTTTGAGTGATTTTGTTGGAAACACAAAATAGTAATTCGATTATGTCTGCTTACGGCTGCCGATTCAATCGGTCAATGCAACACCTTGCTAAACCTTTGTTTGCAAACAGGTTGACTCAACTAGAGGATCATTTAGTGTTATATGGTTTTTGGATGAACCGGTTAAAGCCAATACCGCACTATTACTCGCTTTGAGCCATAATTAATCGAACTTTTCTTAAGATACTGATGGAATTGCATTTTATTAGCTTTTTGCGGCCTTTTTCGCGCTATAGATAAGTGTTGCATCGACCCATTGAGACCGCCACCCAAAGCGGACATAACGTGAGTAGAAAAATTTAGGCATTAAGTAAGGAATAATAAGCATGAAAGAGCAAGTTGGGGTCGTACAATCCATCTGGCAATATGCCGTAAAATCCATGAATGGCTTGAAACTGGATCAAGCAAATTTCACCAATGGCGGTATTTTAGGGGATCGCAGCTATGCATTGATAGATCAATCAAATCAAAAAGTAGCCAGTGCTAAATTCCCTAAAAAATGGGCTAAGTTACTTGAATTAAATGCCGCCTTTGTTAAACAACCCAGCCAAGGTGATCAACTTCCTGCTGTCCGAGTGACATCAGCATGTGGACTTGATATTTTAAGTACCGATAATAATGCAGATGAGTTGCTTTCTAATTATGTAGGTCGAGCAGTAAGGTTGACTTCATCACGACCTAGTTCTGTAAGTCTAGAACGTCTAGATCCACTTGAAACAGACGAAACCCTTTTAGATATTGGCGATTTAATGCTGAAAAATAAATTCTCAGACTATGCTGATATACACTTATTAGCTACAGCAAGTCTCAAATTGCTTTCAAACTTATCACCGAATGTACAATTTGATGAACGAAGGTTTCGTCCAAATTTAGTAATTGAAACAGATTTTGGTATTACAGGATTCGCTGAAAATGATTGGGTTGGTAAAACGGTTGTTGTCGGCGATAGCGTCCGTATTAATATTACAGACCCTACTCCTCGATGTTCAATACCAACATTAAGCAATGGTACATTTCCTAAAGACCCTAAAGTGTTAAAAACAATTGTGGACAACAATATGCTTGAAGTTCCATTGCTAGAAAATAAAGTACTACCCTGCACAGGTATTTATGGCTTTTTAATTCAAAGTGGAGTTGTTTCTACTAATGATCCAGTTTGGATTGAATAATTATCGTAATGTCCGCTTATAGCGGCGGTCTCAATGGGTCGATGCAACACTTTATCATAATGAGGCAAACATGATGGAGTGTGTATATGAGGAATCGAAC
>JAVJHY010038237.1:0-23852 GCA_035593235.1 Phascolosoma agassizii
TCGTTGCTGACCCATGGATCTCCTCCGGCCAGCTCAATCCTACATCTCGAGGTGTCCACGATTCCGGGGGAAGTGCAGATGGCCGTGGTCGTTGTCCTTGGACGAAGACTGCGCGGGACGAATCTTCCGAGCCGACGTGAATCCCAGTCGTAGTCCTATCGAGGGCACATCCCTCTTTCGAGATGAAGACGTGCCTTGAGCATATCTCCGTGTCGCCACTGCTCCCGCGACCAGGACTCCACCCAATCTGGGTTGGTCGCGTATGAGAGGTGTCGTTCAGCGTGCTACGACTGGCCTTCGCGAATCCGGAGAATGCCAACTTGTTGCGAGGATATTGAGCGATGAAGACGACACTCCCCTGGACATTGATTCTCATGTTGGCGCTTGGTGTTGCGGTTGCGGATGCCGGCGAAGTACGAGACCCGATACCTCTTTATCCCGTCGCGTCGGTAGAGTTCGGCATGACAGGTCTTGAGCTTGGCTCCGTGGAAGTCTCGATCGTCGCAGAAGGCGAGTCGATTCCTGCGGTGCTCTTCGTCGATGAGCCGGATTCTGACGGTTTCTGCCGGTTTGAACTCTCGTGCCCTTTTGACGGGTTCGGGACTCTTCAGTTCCGAGACATTGAGCATGGCGGAAACCTGCTCTCGGAGAAAAGTGTGATCTGCGGGCCGATCAATGAGAACTCCGGTGCGCAACCGACTCAAGAGGCTGAGGATCTCGTTCAGATAACTGCAACGGCTGTAGCTATGACCGACCCGCCTCAAGTCGTCCCCGGCCGGCTCATGTCATCCGAGTTGTTGTCCTCGGGACAGGTGAGTTCGCAAAGTGCACCGGGCATGGGACTTCCCACAACGCAGATGGACAACTTGTTCACACAGGAGACCTACTCATTCTTGGAGCAAGAGCGATGTGTGACATTCGGTGGCTCGTGCCAGCTCTGCCGCCCGTCCGGCGGAGTGGTGACGTGCGTAGACGTATGTTCCAACGGCGCTCCGCCTCGAATCGGAACCATCTGCACGCCTGAGCCTTCGAGTTTCCCACCGTTTGCTACTCCGACTGTAACTGTCGGAACCACCGACGCGAGCGGTAGCCGGACGACGACTAGCCCGTTCGGTGTCAACAGTGTTTCAGGTTTCGCGACCTCGTCTTCTTTCGAGATGGATTGGGATTTCCCTGGTGTGCCGCTTGGAACTCCACTTGAATCGATCGAGCTTGTCGCGGTCAATGCTGAGATGACTGTTCCAACGACCGACTTCGCGATCGGATCGGCGCAGCCAGTTCTAACGAACAGCTTTCCATCGACCCGACCGCGTTGTGACGAAGCTGTAGCTGGTACAGCTACGTGGACGCTTCCCGGTGCGAGCACCAACAGAGCGACGATTCTCATTGACCCAACTGCGAGCTGCGCGATGAGTAGCTCGCAGACGACGACAGGGCCGAGTGGCGACACCGTCACGATAAGCAGCTCGAGCGTGACGGGGACGTTCGAGGGTCGATTTCGGGCGAATGCAACCCCAGGCGCGGGAGAGTTCAGGATTCGGTTGACGGCGTGGATTCCCGGAAACTATGTGGTTCCGCCCTTGCCCTTTGGAATCTGTTCGCCTGCCCCTGGGAACGCGGTGCAGGCGCTCGACCGGGGTGATGATCGCCTTGTCGTCGACGTTGACGGAAGTCTGTCTGATCGTGTCAGCACGGAAGTAGTCGTTGTTCCAGATGAAGCGCTCGATACCGACGGCCTGAGTGATGACTTCGACATCGTGAGATTTGTGAATCGAACGAGAGAGTACGCGGCAGATGCGCTGAGCAACGGAGGTCTTGGACTTGACGACGGGGACGATGATGAAGTTCTCAACGACTGCGTGCTGCTGAACCGTGTCGATAGAGCATCTGCGGAACTGATTGAGGTGGCGGTAAACCGGCTGGCACCTGAAGTAGTCGAGGCCGACCTCAAAGTGCGGATTGGGAACCCGCTCTATGTCGGATCTCAGTGGGCGGGGCCGATTCAGTGGGATTTCCAGGTAACGATCGACACGAGTTCGGGATCTCCGGTAGCAAGCGTTGTCGGCGAGCATGGAAAATTCCCCGCATTTGAGCTTCTCATTGATGACACACCGATCTACTCCAACTTTCCCGATCCAGTTGCAAGGTTCGACCCGCCGCCCCCGCACCACGATGCATTGGACGGGCTCCTTGGTCTCCTGTTCTTTAACACGAAATCTGTGTCGCTCAGCGACATCGCGCTCTAGGAGTACCGAGATGCGTCGCGCCAGTGCATTTTCTCTCGTATTGGTTCTGCTGTTCGGCCCTACGGTAGGCTCCGCGCTCGATCTCGCCGATGTGATCGATCGCCTCGAGAACGGGACATCAGGCCAGCGAAAGAACGCCCTTCAGGAGATCGCGAACGATCCGCCGGCTGATTTCGCACTCCTTCTAGATCCGTTACTCGTGGCGGCAGGAGATCCCGATCCGGAGACTCGATTTCAAGTGTTGGTGTTAGCCGCGGCTAGCGGCCGGTTCTCGATAGAAGACGGTCAACGACTTGGCACGGTGACCGCCGGTCTCCGAGGTCATCTTGCTGATGCGGATGTTCGGATAAGAAGTGTTGCTGCTGAAGCGCTCGCCCTGACTCAACCCTTCACTCCGGCGGCAGCGACCGGGGACCTGCACACACTCTTGAGTGATTCCGAGCCGACCGTTCGAGTGCCCGCGGCGATGGGGGTCCTCCGGCTGGAGACGATCGACGACTCAGAGCGCGACGCCGTGCTGGCACTCCTAACCAACGATCCCGAGTCATCGGTGCGATCCGAGGTCGCCGCTCTGCTGTCGAGGGTTCCGAAAGGCGGGGGAGTGGCTGTCAATGCTCTGATCGCTGCGCTCGCAGACTCGAACTCAACCGTTCGCTTGAACGCAGCCAACGCGCTGGCGTTCTATGGCAGTGCCGCTCGGCCAGCGCAGTCGACTCTCCAAGCACTTGCAGCATCCGACCCCGACCCGGAGGTTCGCGGAACGGCGCAACTCGCTGAGAACACGATCGAGAACTCGAACTCCGCACCGGACTGTATCTCTGCCATTACGTCGCTCACGTCCCTTTGGCCGCCGAACAAGAAGTTCACCACGGTTCAGATTACGGGCACTACAGATCCGGACGGAGATCCTGTCAATGTCGCGATAGACGGCGTCACACAAGACGAAATCGTTGGCGGGAACTGCCCGGATGCGACTATCAACGGGTCCTCCGTGGAACTTCGGAGAGAGAGAGAGGGCGGTGGTGACGGTCGCGTCTACCGGATTGGATTCACGGCGACTGACTCATCGAATGCCTCGTGCAGTGCCGAGCTACTGGTCTGCGTACCGCATGATCAAGGCCTTGGGGAAACGTGTACCGACGGCGGTGTGTCACATGATTCTCTCCAGTGCGATTAGAAACCGTCGAAGGTTGATGGACGGGCAAGGACATGCACTCGTTTGGCTAGTTGCCCTCCTGTTCCTGGCAGGCTGCCGCGAGACGCGAACCGAGGAATTCCTTCTTCCCGAGGGTTTCCGAGGCGCGGTAGTGGTGGGGTTTGGGTGTAGGGGGGGTCGGGCACCTGCTCAAGAGAACGGAATAGACCTCTACGAAATCCCAAAGACCGGCGTGCTCCTGATCGACGGCCCAGCGTTCTATGGCTCAGTTGATCCCCGCTACTACTTTGATGGGCCTGACGGAAAGCGCATTCGGATTCCTAGCTTCTTCTCTGTCGGTGGAGACACCGAAGAGTTCGGTATCTCCCACGAGCGCTCGGCGGTCATCGATGTCGGGGAAGCCGGGCTCGACGCCAATGCCTTCTTCGTCGGAGACGGTGCGACAAGGAAGCAGGCAAACGAGTCTCTGAGGATCCGCTTTGCCGCGGCATCGGCTCAGGCAGAGAACCAGTGCGAGATCCGAGCCAATGACCGCTAAGCCCCGGGGATCGAGAATTGGCCGGGGGACGAATGTGACCAAAACGTGCCGCCATCCCGGGACATGCCCACACATACCTGCTTCGAATCACGCAACTACCCGTTCTTCTTGGCTTTGCCTCCAGGCTTCGAACCTGAGGGTCGGGGGTTCGAATCCCTCCCGGCGTGCCAATCAAACCATGTGGTTAGGCGGGAAGCTGCGAGTGACCCTCTTTCTCGGAGCCTGAGGGTCGGTTCGGGATTCTTCAACTCCGTCAGGCACCCAGGGCGATTCGGGCAGCAGCCCCAAACGGCACTAGGCGGCGCCAATGCTTGGAGATCCGATCCGGCGCGGGGGACGAGACCTTCTAGGCATGCGGCCATCGCCAGCGCAAGCGGGTCGCGACGTCCGCTCGATTGGTCGTCGACTCTGGCAGCACCGAACTCGCGAGTGGTTCTTCTCGGCTCTCAACTGATCCGAGAACCCGAGGACACGTCACACGAGCATCGTCAGGAACTTGGAGCGGGGATCAGGGCCAAGCGTCAAGTCAGTCACCACCCGCATTCCGCGGGAGGTGAGACGGAGCGACGGCCCAACTCGGGGGGGGGGGGGGCGTTGCCCCCCCTTCGCAGAAAGTGCCCGGCAACTCGACTCCGAGCTTCGCCGAGTACCCCCTCGTGCGTCGTCGTGTCGAACCACCCGGTCCCGGCCAGGGACCACGTGGCCGAGTACCGACGCCACGAGCCGGAGAAGACTCTCCCTCATCAAGTCGTTCGCGAGCAGCTCGAGGGCTTTCTCGCGAACGCTACAGCTAGAGAGCAGCCGACCCCTCGCTTCGTCGAACAGGGGCTCTGCAGGGGCTTTGCGCCTTCCTTCGCTGCGGCGTGCTCGCGCACGGATTCCTGCGCGTCCTCAGAGCCTGCGGCGCGTCGATGCCGCGAGAAGAATGCTGCCAAGAACGACGAGCAATGCAGTCGAAGGCTCAGGAACCGTGACCGTGAGTCTCGGGGAGACGAACAGCCGGGACGCGGCGTTGATGTTGAATCCGCCGACGCCGTGCCGTGCCTCCTCGGTCCCCCTGAACTCGAATCCGGCGTAACGCTCGCCCTGGGCGATCAGGCCATTCACGAAGCCGCTTACGTCGATCATCATGGTCGTATTCAGCAGATCGTTGTACGTCCCCAGGACTGGGCCCGTCTGGGTGGCATCGCTGAGGTCGAGGGTGCCGTTTCCGGCGTATCCGCGAACCTGAAGGGGACCGCCACCGTTTGCCACCAGAGAGGCCTGAAACGCGGACAGCACGAATGAATCCGTTGGGCCGCCCGGGGGGAGCAAGCTGAGGTCGAACTCGATGACGCCGCGCCTGATGTTCCGGATGATGTTGTTGTCCACGTAACCTGGGCGCAACATGACCGGATCCGTCGAGTCGAAGCCGTCCGCGTCGATGTCGATGACGCTGCCTGAGACCACAGGCGGGTCCAGGATCGTCATCGCTTGCGCACTCGGCACGGCGAGCAGCCACGCTACGAGGGTCGCCACGAAGAATTTCGATTGCTTCTTAAGATTCGGGGGGGACTCCATCTTGGCCATCCTTTCGAGCGCCGAGCCCGGCCGACGAAGAGCTGAGCCGTGGCGCTGCGACGCCATCGTAGCAAACAAGAGCGGAAGCTATCGCTGGGAAGCAGAGGCTCCGGAGAGGCGCCGCGTAGTGCCGCTCTTCGACTGGTGCCGTTGAAACGCCCCCTCAATGCAGGCTATTGCAGCCCCCTGCAGAGCGACGACATGCAACGTCGCGTCATTCCTCATCCTCCTCACGGGCTTCGAACCTGTCTTCGCGCCTGGCGCGCGGGGTCGGGGGTTCGAATCCCTCCCGGCGTGCCAACCAAACCATGTGGTTAGGCGGGAAGCTGCGAGTGACCCTCTTTCTCCGTAGCCTGAGGGTCCGTTGGGGGATTCCCTAACACCGGCGGGCACCTAGGCCCATTCGAACAGCGGCTCTAGACGGCACTAAGCGGCGTCTGCGTTGATCAGCACGAGCCTCACTGGTCTCCGGCGACCCAGATGTTTTGCAGTCGGCCGGCCGCGGGCTCCCAGAGCGACTCCATTTCCAGACCGCCGACAGGCCTGAAGGTTCCTAGTCGAGCACGAACCCTTCATAGCCGCTCGCAGCGACCTCATCACACTTCTGCCGGTAGGCCGGTGACCCTCCCGCGTAGGCCAGGAACGTGCGCTTCTTGTCAGGCAGGTTCTGGTTCACGCCCATGAACCACGAATCGGTTTTTGACAGGAGCGAGAGGGCCGCGATGTCGTAGACGTGCTTCGTCCACTCGTCCTCTGACGCTTCCAACGGCGCGATGCGTTCGTGGCCCTTGTCGCGCATGTAGCGGAGCAGGTCCGTCACCCACTCCACATTCTGCTCGATGCAGCGGGGGATGTTGCAGAACGTTGCTGCGTTGTGCGGACCCACGAGCGTCAAGAGATTCGGGAAGCCCGCCGTTTGGATGCCCAGGTAGGTCCGGGGGCCGTCGGCCCATTTTTCCTTGAGGGTCCGACCGCCTTCGCCCTGGAACTCGATGCGGTCGAACGAGCCGGTGATGGCATCGAACCCGGTCGCGTAGATGAGGATGTCGAACTCGTACTCGGCGTTCCCGGTCTTGACGCCTCCCGGTGTGATCCGCTCGATCGGGACCTCTTTGACATCGACCAGGTGCACGTTCTCCTGGTTGTAGACCTCGTAGTACTGGGTCTCCATCGGAACACGCCGGGTACCGAAGCCGTGATCTTTCGGGACCAGAAGCTCCGCGACCTCGGGATCGTCAACGCGCTCGCGGATCTTCCTCCGCATGAACTCACTGACGAGATCATTGGCACGCTGATCGACGAGGATGTCGGAGAAGTTGCCGAGCCAGATTCCAAAACCGGGCTGCGAGTAGAGTTCCTCCCAGAAGGCTTCCCGCTCCTCCGGAGTCACTTCGAGGGCGGAGCGCGGGTCAGAAGCGTGCAAGAAGGCTCCGTGAGATTCGCGGCACTTCCTGAAGATCTCGGGATACGAATCCTTGATCGCTTTCTGGGTCTCCTCGTCGATCGGGCGATTGCCCAGCGGCGCGCAGTAGTTCGGCGTGCGCTGAAAGACCGTCAGATGAGAGGCCGTCTTGGCGACCTCCTGTATCACCTGAACGCCGGTCGCCCCGGTGCCGATCACGCCTACGCGCTTGCCCGTGAAGTCCAGGGGTTCATGGGGCCATCGGGCGGTGTGGTGCGACTCGCCCGCGAAACTGTCGAGCCCCTCGAAGCGCGGCAACGTAGGTGCAGAGAGAGGACCCACGGCCGTAATCAAGAAGGTCGCGCGAGCGAGGTCGCCGTCCTCGGTCTGAATCTCCCAGAAGTTCCCGTCCTCGTCGAACGTTGCAGTCGCCACGCGGCTGTCGAACGTTATGTCCTTGCGCAGGTCGAACTTGTCCGCGACGAAGCCGAGGTAGCGCAGGGTCTCCGGCTGTGGGGCGAAGTGTTCGCTCCATTCCCATTCCTGGAGAAGCTCCTCCGAGAAGGAATAGCCGTAGCTGTAACTCTCGGAATCGAAGCGCGCGCCGGGGTAGCGATTCCAGTACCACGTGCCCCCCACGTCACCGCCACTTTCGAACACCCGGACCGAGAGCCCGAGTTCGCGAAGGCGGTAGAGCTGGTACATCCCGGCGATGCCGGCCCCGATGATAATGGCGTCGAGTCTATCCTCGGACCTGTCTTCGGACGTCGACAAAATTTGGCTCCTTCTTCGCTACGCGCCGAGATCAATCGAGGGCCGAGAGAAAATCCAGGACCGCACCAGCGAACGCGTCGTTGCGGTCGCCCGCGACCATGTGACCGGCACCGGAGACATCTGCGACCTGAGTATGTGGCACGAGCCCAACGAAATCCTGGACGCCTTCGTCAGTGACGAGCTGGCTCTTCGCCCCGCGAACCAGCAAGCAAGGGATTCGCAGGGACCGAGCTGCAGCCCGATGCCTCTCCGGGTCGCGCTTCTTGCCAAGGCCACTCGGTCCGTTTGTTAGGTTTGGATCCCAGTGCCACCGATAACGCCCGTCCGCTGCCAATCGGAGATTCTTGGCAAGCCCGCTCGGCTCGGCAGGCCGAGGCCGGTCCGGGAGGTACTGGCTGACCGCCGCCGCAGCTTCGTCGAGGCTCTCGAAACCGTCCGGATAGGCACGCATGAAGGCGAGGATTCGATCGGCCTCCTCCGAGTTCATCCCGGGCACGATGTCTACGAGCACGAGCGCCCGCGCGACGTCGGGCGAACGCTCCGCCTGGGCGATCAGGGCTGTGAGTCCGCCCAAGGAAGCGCCGACGATGACCGGGGGCTTCGGCATGGAGCGAACGACCGACTCGATGTCGGAGGCGAATGCATCTTGCGAGTAGTCCGCATCCGAAGCCCAATCACTATCCCCGTGACCACGGAGATCGATGGTGATGGCGTGCCATCCGGCCAGCGCAACACGGTTGGCGGCGGCTCCCCAGGCGTACTGCGTCTGGCCCGCGCCGTGGAGAAAAAGGACGGTGTCGACGCCGGGATCGCCGTAGCTTGTTCCGGCGAGTGCAAGCCCACCAGCCGCAGAGAACGTCACGGAGTTCTTCGGAATGGGAGCGACTTGTCCCATATGGACCGGCCTAGTCAACGAATCACCCTCCCGAACTCGCAACATGCGTTCATCCTTCACGACTCATCGAGACGTTGCGGAATGGGCGGCGCACCAGTGCCACGGCCTTCGTCGGCCACTGGCCCGCATCAGCTACGAGGGTATAAGCCACCGGAACGACGACGAGCGTCAAGAGTGTGGAGGTTGCGAGGCCTCCGATCACGAGGATGCCCATCGGATTCCGCCACTCGGCGGCGTCCGATGTCGAGATCGCCACCGGAACCATTCCCGCGATCGTCGAGACCGCAGTCATCAGTACGGGGCGAAGCCGCGCCGGGCCCGCGCCGCTCATCGCTTCGTGCGCGGACCGACCCTCGGCGCGGAGTTGATTGGCGTAGTCAACCAGCAAAATCCCGTTCTTCATGACGAGCCCCATCAGCGCAACGAGGCCGATTTGCGCGAAGATGCTCATCGAGGTTCCTGTTAGGCGAAGCGCGACGAAGGCTCCCGCAAACGAGAGCGGAGCCGTCAGCATGATGATGCCTGGCTGGAGGAAGCTGTTGAATTGGCTCGCGAGGATCATGTAGAGCGCGAGGAGGGCCAGGAAGAACGCGAAGACCACGGCTTCGGCTGAGTCCTTCATGCGCTCGGTCATTCCCTCGTGCTTGCTAGTCAGGCCGGCTGGCAGCCCGACGGCGGCGGCGATCTCATCCAGGCGATCAGCCCCGGTTCCGAGCGCCACGCCTTCTGGGTTGTTGGCGTAGATCGAGACCTTTCGCGCCCTGTTCTCCCGTTCGATCTGTGCCGGCCCAGCAGCCACCTTCAACTCTGCAACGTTGGCCAGATCAATCAGGCGATTCCTGGCGGAACGAACCTGGATACGGCCGAGTTCGGAGAGGTCATCTCGCTGAGTAGATTCGAGTCGCACTCGAACGTCGTAGCGTTTCCCGCCATCCTCGAACGTCACCACGTCCAGGCCTCCGACGAGCGCACGCACCGTGGTCGCGAGTGACTGGATCGGCACCGCCTGGTCGGCTGCACGACTGCGATCGACCCGAATCTGGATCTCGGGCTTGCCGAACTCGAAGCTCGACTTCGCGTCCACGAAGTGAGGGTCGGCGCGCATTCCCGCCACGATCGAGTCGGCCGTCTGGCGGAGAGCATCGAGGTCTGGCCCTCGAATCCCGTACTCCATGTTGTAGGAGGTGAATCCGCCACCCTGGATGAACGAAACCTCGTTGACGCTGACGAGTTTCGCCTTCGGGACGGCACGGGCCAGCGCTGTCCTCGCGTGATCCATGACCTCGAGCATCCCGACCGATCGTTCTGCCTTGGGTGTGAGGCCTGCGTACAAGTCGATCTCATGGACATTGCCCTGGGCCCCGCCGCCGATCGAGACGAACACGTTGCGAATGTGTTCGACTCCTGCGAGAGCCTCGCTGACCCGCGAAGCGGCCCGCTTGGATTCACCGATGCCGGTCCCCAGCGGCAGTTCGACGCGCCCTTCGAACTCACTTCGATCGACCCGGCCCGAGAACGCGAGTGGGACCCCACTCGCCATCGCCAGTCCAATCCAGACCGACACGGCCGCTACCGCGAGCGTGGTGAAGCGCCGCCGAAGAGACGCCTCGAGAAGTCGGGCGTAGGCACGCTCGAGGCCCGAGTAGAAGCGTTCGAGGGTCTCGAAGACTCGCCCATGCGTCTCCTGCCGGCGAAGCACGCGAGCGCAGAGAGCCGGCGTCAGCGTCACTGCGACCAGCAGCGAGACCGCGACAGCAAACGAGATTGCCAAGCCGTATTCATAGAAGAAGCGTCCGATCACACCTTGCATGAACGCGATCGGAATGAAGACGGCGAGTACGGCGGCCGTACCTGCAAGGACCGCGGCCCCGACCCGTTCCGTCCCCGTCGATGCCGCCTGCATCGGATCCTCGCCTTGCTCGATCCGGCTCTGGATGCTCTCGAGAACGACGATGGCGTCGTCGATCAGGAGCCCGATCGAGACCGAGAGCGCCATCAGGGTGAGAATGTTCAGCGTGAAGCCCATGACGTAGAAAAGAAAGAACGTCGAGACGATCGAAGTCGGGATCGCGAGAGAGACGATCAATGTCGTTCGGACGCTCCGAAGGAACACGAGCGTGACGAGCACCGCGAGCACGCCACCGAGGACGATGTCGACGCCAACGTCCCGGGCAGAAGCCTCGACGAATCGGGAGACATCACGCGTCATCACGATGCGAACCCCGGGAGGAGCGCCCTCCTGGATCTCGCTCACTGCGGCTTCGACGCCGCGCGCGACCTGGACCGTGTTGCGCCCAGATTGCCGTCGAACTTCGAGGGAGACACCGCGGACTCCATTCAGCTCGGCATAGCTCCTCTCGTCTTCGAGTCCGTCCTCGACGCGAGCGATGTCTCCTACGCGCGTCGGCGCCCCGTCTCGAAACGCGACCACGATCGAACGGAATTCGTCGACGGCTTCGACTTCGCCCATCGTCTTGACGGAGAACTCGGTGTCAGCGCCTAGCGTCTCCATCCGGCCGCCCGGGATCTCGGCGTGCTCCGTTCGGAGCGCGCGCACGACATCGTCCACCGTCAGCCCGTAAGCTCGAAGCTTGCGACCGTCTATCCACACACGGATTTCGCGTTCGCGACCTCCGACGAGCGTGGCGGATCCAACGCCTGGGACACGTTGCACTCGCTCCTTCACAACGTCGTCGGCGAAACGGCTGAGCTCGCGAATCGGCAGATCGCCAGAGACCATTACCGACAGGATGGGCGCGGCGTCTGGGTCGACCTTCTCGACCACGGGCGGCTCGGCATCAATCGGCAGATCCGCTCTGGCGCGTGCCACTTTGTCTCGAACGTCTTGCGACTTGACGTCCGCATCTTCCTCCAGCTCGAACTGGAGGAAGACCTGGGAGACACCTTCGGAGCTGATCGATCGGAGTTCTTCGAGGCCAGAAATCGTGCTCAGGTGGTCCTCGAGCACATCACTGATTTCGGTCTCGATCGTTTCTGGCGTTGCCCCCTCCAGCAGCGTCGTCACCGCCATGTACGGCATCTCGATCTTGGGAAAGAGATCGACACCGAGGCGACCGACCGAAATCAGCCCGAGCGCAACGAGCGCGCCCGTCAGCATCACCGCAAAGACGGGGCGCCGGATCGAAAAATCAGCGATCCGCACTGGCGACTTCTAGTGCCACGACGTCACCCTCGGAAATCGTGTTCAGCTTCGGCCCTACGAGGGCGCGCGCTCCGGGCGAAAGCCCGCTGACGACCTCCACACGCGTAGCGTCGAGTTCCCGCACCACCACACTGCGGCGAACCGCCTCGCCCTGTTCCTCGACAAAGACATAGCGTGCGCCCTCCGCACCGAGGAGCGCGGCTCGCTCGAGTACGACGATTTCCCGAGCGTCTGGGAACAACTCCACCTCGGCGAAAAGGCCCGGCTTGATCTCGTAGTCCGAGTTTTCCAGCGGAACACGCACCTCGAAAGCCCGGGACTCCGGATCCACGAAGTCGTTGAGAATCCTGACCTCAGATTCGTAGTCGCGGTTCATCCCATCCACCCGAACACGAGCGGACGTGCCCAGATGAATGAGCGACAGGTAGACCTCGGGAACCTGGACAATCGCACCGACCCAATCGATTTTCATCAGCTGCACGACCGGCGACCCGCTCAGCATGGTGCTCATCATTGTGCCTTCGTGGACATGCCGCTTCGTGATCACCGCGGGATACGGTGCGCGAACCGTGGTGTCAGCCAGGTCCTGGCGTGCTTGGGCCAGCGCGGCGTTGGCACGGTCCTGGCGCGCGCCGGCCACTTCGAGTGCTGTTTGTACCTCGTCGAGCCGCTGGTCGGACGCGGCTCCCTCGACGTGGAGCTGCCGAATGCGCTCGAACTCGCGTTGACTGCGCTCGGCCTCTGCGGTGGTTAGTCGCGTCTCCGATTGCGCCTCGCGGACTCGGATTTCATACGCCGCAGCGCGAGTCCGAAAGAGGGCCTCCCCTTCCTCCACCCGGTCTCCAACTTCGACGTGGATGGCGTCGATGATTCCGTTCACGCGCGGACCGATGTCGGTCATCTTGTGTGGAGCGATCGTGCCAGTACCAAAGACCGGCTGCGTGACTTCCTCGAGGGCGACCATGGCAACGCCTACCGAAATGGGCTCCGCCTGAGCGGCCTCTTCCCTGACATCCTCGTCCACCGAGCACCCGAGAACAATGAGCGCAAGCAGCAGGAACCCTGCGCGCATCCTCACCTCTCCTCAAGAAGCTGTTCGAAGATCGCCCGCACCTTGGGCGCAGCCTCGGACAGGGATTGGTCGCCCGGGCTTTCGATCCATCGAGACGCGGCCGTCGTGACGGTGCCGATGATCGAGAACGCGAGCGTCTCGGGATCGAGGCCGCGGAGCCCGCCATCGCGTTCAAGACCAGTCGTGATCTGGACCACCCACGTCGAGAAACCCAGAGAAAGCTCGGCGACTCCATCGCCTAACGTCTGTCTCACCCGCCACGGAAGACCGTGGGTCGCGCGGGAATAGATCCGGAGCAAATCCTCGTTGTCTTCGAAACACTCGAAGAGCGAGTCGATGATGGCGAGCAGTTGGTCCCTGGGGTCATCCAGTGTCTCCACCTGACCCTGCACGCGATCCCGGACTGTCGCCGCGGCCTCCTGGATGACCGCTTCGTAGAGCTCCTCCTTCCCCTTGAAGAGCCCGTAGACCGAGTTGAGGGAAAGTTCGGCTGCGGCCGCGATCTCGGCGACCTGAGCCCCCTGAAATCCCTTGTCCGCGAAGATCGACGCAGCGGCAGCAATCACATCCGCACGACGGACCGCAAGCTCACGCTCGCGCCTGCCCTCCCGAGCAGATTGAGAATGAGACGTCATAAACTGAAGATTCTCGGTTTCATGTCGAAGAATGTAGCCTTCATTTTATCACGATAAAGTCCACATATCTGTTGACTTTATGAAGGCCACGAGTAGGCTCGAACCACCGTGCAGTCCGCTGCCCCTCCTCGCCGTCGCCGCCGGGACTTTGACCAGACCCGTAGCCGAATCCTTGCCGCGGCCCGAAGCCTCGTCGCCGAACGCGGCCCCGAGTCCCTGTCCATTTCGGAGGTCGCAAGGCGCGCGGAGGTCGATCGGACTACGGCCTACAAGCACTTCCGGACGCGAGACGCGCTCGTCGGTGCCGTGATGGGGTCCCTCTCGGACGAGATCGGCCAGATGCTCGAGCAGCCCATGGCCTTCGGCGACCTGATCGACCACATGGCTCGGTTCTTCATCGAGCACCCAGAGATCGGGCGACTGACGCTTCATCACCTGCTCGCCGAGAATCCATTCCCGCGTGCGGGGTGGGACCGCTTCGTGGGCCAGCTTGAACGCCTAGCAAACAGCTCGCGGAGCCAGGCGCACATCGACGCCGAGGCGCTCGGCCACATCCTGATGGCCATCGCCGTACTCTGGCCGATCCAGCTGCGCGCGGTCGAAGGCGATGTCGACCCGGGTACGGCCGCCGAGCGATTGGCCCGTGAGATCAAGCGCCTGTTGCTATTTGGAGTGTTGCGACCCGATCGCTGGCCGGACCTCGTGGATTCGCTCGGCGCGGAAACTTCCCAGTGATCGAGTGGAAGTGCGTTGCGGAAGGAGCCGACGGGCTTCGCATCT
Source organism: Phascolosoma agassizii (assembly GCA_035593235.1). Classification (NCBI taxonomy): domain Eukaryota; kingdom Metazoa; phylum Annelida; class Sipuncula; order Phascolosomatiformes; family Phascolosomatidae; genus Phascolosoma; species Phascolosoma agassizii. Next base: position 14,222 of record JAVJHY010038237.1, read on the forward strand.
ATCGGGTGGATGCCGAGTCGGGGAACGTCTCGATGGGCGGCGGTAGTGGTCGCGCAGGGCCGCTCGACCTCGTCTTCCAGCAATACCCCACGAAGACCACTCGCTACCTGTCGGAAAAATTCCAGGCAGGCGGATCGCCGGTCGGTGGGAGTTCGTTCTCAGTCGCCTGCCACGTCGTCTCGCTTCCGGATCTCATCTTCGTCGTCGATTCGACCTACCGGACCACGGCGGGAGAGATCTTTCCGGGGACGCTCGAGCAGATTGCCGCAAGCGAAGGGCGGCGTCTCACGGATCGACCGATCCAGGTGCTCTACACGCACGCTCATTTCGACCACGCGGGCGGACACCAGGCCGTGGAAGCAATGCCCGGCGATGTCGAGATCCTCACACACCCGTACACGGCCCAGCTCTTCCCAGTTGTGAGCCAGCGGGAGTCCTTCTTCCGGATCAAGGAAACGTTCTTCCGGGATTGCGAGATCGGAGTTTCGATCTCGAACGTGACCGACGAGATCCGCGCGACCTACGCGCGCATCCTCGAATCATCGGGTGCCGACATGAGTCAGGCGCCTTGGGGCTCCGTCGACGATGAACCCATGCGAGTCGACCTGGTGCCGCTGGCCGATGGAGCCTCCGAGCTGACGTGTGGCAACGGGCGCCTGGAGATCCTTCGGTTCGACGGACACATTCCAGGCCACTTGTGTGTGTGCGTCGACGGGGCCCACTTCATCACGGGCGACATGTGGCTGCCCGCGACGACGTCGCTGGTGACACCCTCCTTCGTGGGTCCCTTCGCAGGCGTTCCGGAGGACTGTTTCGGCGTGCTCCGCTACATCGAGTCGGATCTTCGACTCCTCGACATGCCCGTAGATGATTGCATCGCCTACCCCAGCCACGAGGTCATCTACCGCAACCCGAAGCGGATGGCGATGCGAGATCTGGAGATCCTCACGTCTCGAATCGATCTCCTCTACGAGATCCTTGAAGAACACCAGCGGGAGCCGATGCGCGTCCTCGATCTGGCTTGGGGAGGCCGATCCCATCGGCCCCTCTGGAAGGTCGAGGGCAGCGTCTTCCGGCTTGTGACCGCCCACGACGAGGCAGCCGCGTTCGTGCGCGACCTCGTCGAGCTGGAGGATCTCCGTGAGGTCGAGCCAGAACGTTATGTCTGGACGGGACAGAGCGATTTCCGCGATCGCGTCTCGGGCCATCTCCACGAACAACGCCAGACTCACGGACATCTCGAATACGTGAGCAGAGGAGCCACCAATTGACGGAGCCGCTTTACGATCCCTTGTCGCCCGAGGTCAGTCGAGATCCCTACTCGCACTACGAGACGCTGCGTCGGGAGGCGCCCGTCTACCGGGTACCGAGCTCCGGGTTCTACGCAGTCTCTCGGTATGAAGACGTTGCTCGCGTCCTGAAGGACCCGGAGCAGTTCTCATCGAACGCCATGCGCATGATGATGATGAGCACCATGGCGGGCGGGATCCAGAACATGCCGAAGGACATCGAGGAGATTCGCGAACAGCGCCAGCAGGTCGCCGAGCAGCTCTCCTTCGATCCTGCCATGTTTCTGTCGGCGCAGTCGGTGATCTCTTCAGATCCGCCGAAGCACGGACCCATGCGCGGCATCGTGAATCGCGGATTCACGCCGAGGAAGATCTCGGCACTCGAACCGAGGGTGCGCGAGATCGCCCGCGGACTTCTGGACGAAGCCCTGTCGGGCGACTCCTTCGACCTGGTCAGGGACTATTCGATCCCGCTTCCCGTCCAGGTGATCGCCGAGTTGCTCGGTGTGGAGCCCGAACGGCACGAAGACTTCAAGCGCTGGTCCGACACGGTCGTCTCCGGAGCTTCCGGCAGTGCCGCCGGGCCGGCTGAGATGATCGCGACCTTCGGCGAGTTCACCGAGTACTTCAACGAGATCATGGAACGCCGGCGTGTCGAGCCAGCCGACGACCTGATCAGCACACTCGTCAGGGCCGAGGAAGGCGACACACTCACTCCGGTCGAGGTCGTGATGTTCGCGGTGCTCCTGCTGGTCGCGGGGAATGAAACCACCACCAACCTGATCGGGAATGGCACGATGGCACTGCTCGCGCATCCCGGTCAGCTCGAGAAGGTAAGGGCCGACCCGAGCATGATTCCCTCCTTCATCGAGGAGGCGCTGCGCTACGACTCACCGGTCCAGGCGCTCTTCCGCCAGGCGACGTCGGACGTCGAGCTTGCGGGAACGATGATTCCCAAGGGTTCGGTCGTGCTGCCAATCTTCGCGTCGGCGAATCGCGACGACGCCCAGTTCCCGGACGCGGCTCGTTTCGATGTGAGCCGCAACGCGGCGGGCCACCTGGCCTTCGGCTTCGGCATCCACTTCTGCCTCGGCGCATCGCTAGCCCGGCTCGAAGCGCGTGTCGCTTTCGAGGAACTGCTCGGACGCACCGCTCGCTTGGAACGCGCGGAGCAGGAAGTGGATCACATCGATTCCTTCCTGCTGCGCGGTCCCAAGAGCCTTCCACTTCGATTCGAAACGGCCTGATCGGGCCGCAGGAGCAGCGCATGACAACCGCTCAGCAAACGACGACCGACCCGTATCTCAGTGAAGAGTTCATCACCGATCCCGTAGGCGTCATCGCACGCATGCGCGAAGAAGATCCGGTCCACCTCATTCCCGGAATCGACGCCTGGATGGTCACGGAGTGGAAGGATGTTCGTGAACTCTTCACGCATCCCTCGACCACGAATGACCGCAGGGCCTACGAGAACTACCAGCTTCCACCCGAAGGATCCGTACAACGCTGGTTCGCCGACAACAGCCTCTTTGCCGTCGAGCCCGAGCGCCACGCGCGGATGCGGAAGCTGGTCTCGGCGGCACTCCGGCCTCGTGCGGTAGCGCGACAGGAAGGCCAGGTGCGCGACGTTGTCGAGGAGTTCGCGATGAAGCTTCGCGGGCGGTCGGGGGTCGTCGACCTGATGGCCGAGTTCTGCGAGCCCATCCCGAATACCGTGATCGGTCGCATCGCCGGCGTCCCCCAGAAGGGGGAAGACGAGTTGCGCTGGCGGCAGCTCGGCCGCGATTCCGTGCGCGGCATCAGTCCTTTCCTCACACCGGAGGAACGCAAGAAGTCCGAAGATGCGATTGCCGAGATCTGCGACTGGATCCGGGGGCTCACCCTCGAACGCCGCAAGAAGCCTCAGGCTGATCTCCTATCGGACCTTGTCGGCGCCCACGATGAGGGCGACCAGATGACCACGGACGAGATCGTCCTGATCGTTGCTGCTCTCGTCGCGGCCGGCACCGAGACGACGACGATTGCGAGCAGCCGCGGCATCCACGCCCTGCTCCAGCACCCGGACCAGATGGCCCTGCTCCGGGAGGACGCGAGCTTGCTGCCGAACGCTGTCGACGAGCTGCTTCGTTTCGACTTCGGATCCGTCGGCCTGCCGCGCTACGCCGAATCTGATTTCGAGTTCCGCGGCAAGCAGATCAGGAAGGGTCAACTGTTGATGCTGAACATGATGGGTGCACACCGCGATCCAGCGGTGTTCCCGGATCCCGACCGCCTTGATGTTATGCGCGATACCAAAGCGATGACCATCTTCGGCCACGGACCGCACTTCTGTCTCGGCGCCAACCTCGCTCGCCAGGAGCTCCGTTGCATGTACGAGGCAACGCTCGACTATTTGCCGCAGGGTGCCCGCCTGCTCGAAGACGAGGTTCGTTGGCGCCGCATCGCCATGTTCTCGTCGCTCGAAACGATCCCAGTCGACTTCGGTTGATCTCCCAGAAAGGACCACGCCTCCACCAACCTGCGCCCTGCCCCGCTCGAGAGGAGCAGCCATGCCCAATCAATATTGCCGACTCGTACTCCTATTTGCCGGACTCGTGCTTGCCGCGGCTTGCCAGACGGCGCAGGTCGCTCCCGTCAGCGGAGCAGGTCCGCTGGCCCAGCTAGCAGCAGGAGAGATGGCCAGAGAGGGGGTGGATGAGTTCGACGACGCGAGCGGAATCCCTGACCTCACGGGCGTCTGGACGGCCCGACTTCGCTCCATCTACAAGGGCGTCGGGCTCCTCGGTCTCGGGAGCTCCGAAGGAGCCGAGATCGACTACCTGCGCCTGACCGTCGACGTGGAGATTCAGGACAGGCGGGTCTTCTACGGCACGATCCGAAGTGTCGCTCCAGACGGCGAGGAGACGCCAGCCCAGGAGATCTTCGGTGCGATCCACTCGAACGGCGAGATGGCGGTCTACCTCACGCGTGCTGGCCGCGGGATTATGTATATCCGCTCGCCCGACGAGATCGAGGTCTGCGGTGGGCGCGGAGACGAGGATGTAATGCTGGCCTTCTGCGGGCCACTCCATCGCGCGGAGTAGTCGAGGCGAGTGACTCGCCCGCCCGAGTTCGGAAGTCTTCGCCGTGTAGCACCGATGTAGCAATGGGGGCGTACTTGGGCGAACGCCCACGTACGTACACGGAATCCGGTCTCCCGCCTAACCCCTCGTCCGCGCACAACAATGTACGTCCACGGACGTTGGCGGAATCTCTCCGTCGAAGGCTTCGAACCTGAGGGTCGGGGGTTCGAATCCCTCCCGGCGTGCCAATGAAATCGAGGGGTTAGGCCGGTCTGGCGATGACCCTGAGGCAGGGCACCTGATGCTCACCCTCGGAAACGCAGCGTTCTCAACTAGTTGCACCGTTCAACGAAGCGAAATCGCGGCACTAGACGGCACTCGCCCGTCCGGAATAGCACCAGCAAGTGCAGGTAGCCGTTCGACGTCCTGGATCAGAAGACGCCCGAAGGGTTACGGCGGCGAGCGGAGCCGCCCGGTCCTAGCCAGAGGAAGTCGGCGGGCGCACCAAGTTGGCCTCTCATGACCACTCTTATGAAAGACCAACAAGAGTGCGAAATTCAGCGGCCATTTCCCGATTGACGTTCAACCCGGCTCGAGGTGATTTAGGAAGCTCCAGACAAAATCGAAGCGGCCCACGGCAAGACCTTATGTCCCGCGATTTTCGTTGGAACTCGCGCTGACAGCGACGCTGAGACTTCGCCTGTTCGAGTTCAGCGGAAAAGCTAGGGCCATGATGTCCACTATGTCCCGGGTTTCACAGGCCCGTGGACCGGAGTGTCAGTCGAGCGAAGACTTCGACCGTGACTGTTCGATGTTCTCCGCAATCGCGCGAAAAGCTGAGTGCGGGTCATCCGACTTTGTGATCGGCCGGCCCATGACAACATGGGTTGCCCCGCCCCTAATCGCCTCACCTGGCGTCGCAATTCGCACCTGATCTCCGCCGGCGTCCCCTGGCATACGGGAGCCTGGAGTAACTATTAGTGCGCTTTCGGGGAGAGCCTGGCGAAGAAGCTCAGCCTCCTGTGGTGACGCAACGACTCCATGACATCCCGCATCAATAGCAAGCTTGGCCAGGCGTAAGACCTGCTGCTGGACCGGCGCTTCCACACCGACCTCCCGCAAATCCGCATCGCTCATGCTGGTCACAACCGTAACGGCAAGCACTCTTAGGTCCGGGAAATTGCCGGCTGCTTTCGCTGCTGCACGAAGCACAGAACCACCCCCAGAAGCGTGAACGGTCACCATCGACGCACCGATCTTCCCCGCAGCTTCGACGCCGCCGGCAACTGAGTTGGGAATCTCGTGCAGCTTGAGGTCAAGAAATACCTTCTTGCCCGCCGCGGTGAGGTGCTGAACGGCCGACGGCCCGGCCGCGGTCAGTAGCTGAAGTCCTACTTTGTAGAACTCGGCTGAGTCCCCGAGCGTTTTCACGAGTTCCTCAGCTTCCCCGGCTGAGGCGAAATCCAATGCGACGATGATGCTCTCTGCTGCGCCCAATTTTCGTAAATCTCCTTATAGCGGTTTCCGAGCCGACCTGGCGATAGGTCTCGGTTCGACGATGATACCTGTGTTAGAGGGCAACATCCGTTCCGGCGATGCCGCGTCCATAGCCTTTGCTGCGAGGCTGTAATCGCCACGCCCCTACTTGTCACTATGTTCGTCATCGGTGATGGTGCAAAAATGTCGGATGTGAAAGAGCTCAAGAGCCCCGCCGCCTGTGTTTCCGGCAATCGGGCTGCCTGAGAGTGCGCCGTAAGAAACGAAGGAGGAGTCTCGCGAGCGGTTCGATTGGATAATGCTGCCGCGAGCGCGTCGAAGAATACATCGGCGCTCAACACAGCCTCCTGAATCCCGGGCACGTCTGACTCCAGCAGCGAATCGACTCCAAGGTGTGCGAGTGAAGCAGAGTGCATGTCGGAGCGACAGACGCTGTGGCACCTTCTGCAATCGCCCAGCTGGCGAGGGGCCCCGCACAGGTCGAACCGGCCGCCGTCAGCAGCACTCTCTTCCCGCCGACTGGCCAGCGCTCGAGCATAGGCTTCGCGGCAAGTGGATTGATGTATGCCCTTGCGGCGATTGAGTCGTCAACGTCGCTCGGCACCCGAATGGCCCATTTCGCGGGGCAGTCTACGAAGTCTTGGAAGGTTCCTTCCCTACTCAGTGGCAGCACTCGCTGGCCTATCCAGTGCCGAGCCGACGTGCCCGCATCTACGACGACCCCAATGCCCTCGTAGCCCGCCACAAGTGGGGGCCGCACGCTGTGGCGATATGCGCCAGAAATCGGCGAGTGGTCGGAAGGATTGATGGGTGCCAGCGACATCTTGACGCGGAGTCTGTCTTCTTTCAGGACGCCGAGTTTCCTCGTCTCAATGCGCAGCACGTCAGCTGGCTCACCAAATGCTCGGAAGGCCAGTGCTCGATAGACTGGATTTTCGCGACTCACGTCTACTTCGAAAATCGAAGGGGCTCGGGACATTTCATGCACCATTACCTCCCGGCGCGGATGTCGAGGCTTCCGTTGGCAGGCAGTCAGAGCTGAACCTGAGTGCGCTCGTCGGCTAGAGAGACGATGAAACGCGCTCCGCCATGATCTCGGTCTCGGTAAACGACCTGCCCGTTGTGGTACTCCGCGATCTTTCGTACAAGGAAAAGGCCCAGCCCCGAACCGGCCTCTGCCGATGGAGGTACGTGAGGAGAGCGATAGAACGGCTCGAACACTCGGTCCCTCTCATCTATACGAATACCCGGACCTCGGTCGGAGACGGTTAGCCGTACGCAACCGGCCGACGGAGCCTCGACAACCGCCTCGATTGGTTGCCCGGCGCCATAGCGGCGAGCGTTTTCAAAGAGATTCCGAGTCAACCTGCGAAACATCTGCCGGTCACCGCGGAACAAGACCTCGTTTCCGGTCGTTGTTGCGCCCACACGTGCGCCCTCGACTGCGACGAGCGCGAGGACCTCGAAGGGTTCGACACTGCCGAATCGTTCGTGGGTATCGAGCCGGCTCGCGAGCAGGAGCTCGGTTACGAGTTCGTCGAGTTCCGCGATTTCCTCTATCAGCCCTCTCCGAAACGCGTCTAGCCCCTCGACCTCGAGAGACTCTACGGCGAGGCGCATGCGCGTCAGGGGAGTTCGGAACTCATGCGACGTCATACGCAGCAACGTTCGCTGTGCGTCCACGAGGCGCTCGATGCGGTCGGCAGCCTCGTTGAAACCTCGGGCAAGCGAAGCGATCTCGTCCTTCCCCTGAACTTCCACCCGTGACGAGAGATCGCCGGCTGTGAGCCCGGTCACTCGCTCTTGCAAGCGTTCCAGCCGGCGAGTGATACGCCGAACGAGCGGCAGGGCACCAACCGCAACTGCCATCGCAAGCAGAGCCACAGGCACGAGCGGGGCATAGCGGCCACCGAAGAAGCCGTTCTGGCGCCGTAAGACGATGAGTCGATCACCGCTGAGGGGAAAGCGGAAACCACGCTGCCCGCCCACAACTCCGAAACGTCGAGCATCGGCCATGTGTTCGTGAGCGACCTCACGTAGCTCTTCAGTTGTGGTAGCGGTAACGGCTCCTCCTTGATCGAGGACGGCTACCTCCATGTCGAGGTCCCGCGCGAGGCGGTCGATAGAGGCCTGAAGCTCAGCGGGTGGTCGACTAACATCGGGAAGAAGCTCGTCGAGGATGCCAGCAATGCCGGCGCCGAATTGCGACTGGGAGAGGGAGTCTGCCCGGGCTGTCCAGAGCACAACGTTCGCGACCAGAAACAGGAAGACGGTCGCGATCACGGTTAGGTAGATCTGAAGGTAGAGGCGCCGCATGTCTACGACTCGTCAAGATCATCGTGGCGCGCGAAGACGTACCCGACGCCACGCACGGTGACAATTCTCTTGGGGTTCCTCGGGTCGGTCTCGATCGCCGCGCGGAGACGCGAGATCTGGATGTCGATTCTGCGATCGAGCGAGCCGAGAGGCTCTCCACGAGCGATATCGTGAAGGTGATCGCGGGAAAGCACCCGGCCGGCACTCTTGGCGAGCACGATCAGGAGGTCGAACTGGTAGCCCGTTAGCTCGACGCCTCTTCCGTCAAGCCGCACCTTTCTTCCTAGCGGCTCAATCTCGAGTGAGCCGAATCGCCAAACGGGGTCCGTGGCAATCGGCCCGAGGCTCGTGCGACGAAGTATCGCGCGAAGGCGTGCGAGCAACTCGCGGGGATTGAAGGGCTTGGCAAGGTAGTCGTCTGCTCCGATCTCTAGACCTACGATTCGATCGGTGTCCTCGCCCCGTGCGGTGAGCATGAGAATCGGCACATCTGGCTGGTGCGTTCCCGCTCGGATGTGGCGGCACAGTTCGAATCCATCCCCGTCCGGAAGCATGACGTCGAGGACGATGACGGACACCGGAGACTTGCACACCAACTTGAGTGCGGCAGAAGCGCTGGCACAAACGAGCACTTCGTAGCCGTGCTCCTCGAGGTAGCTGGCGAGCATCCGTGAGGTGGCCTGATCGTCTTCGACGACTAGAACAGGGGTATCTGATGACACGACAGAGTCCTTGACTGCATTCGGGAGAGCAGCCTAGCGCCGCAGTCGGGTACCTAGTGTGCGCGATACACTTCGTTACAAACGCGACATCCTTGCGAAACCCCGGATCTCCATTCTGTTACCGGTAGGCACATCGGCGCAGTCGTCCTTGCCCGTCGCGCGGACCCAACTGCGTGTTCGAGCAGGAGATCCCGGAGTCGGGCATCTTGATCGATAGCCCTTGAACTTGAACTTGAGGATAACATCGCTCATGCGAATCGCCGCTCTAACCGCAGTCGCCGCTCTCTTGGCCGGCACCCTCTCGACCGGATGCGCGACTGTTCTGGCCGCATCTCAGTCAACCAATATGGCGATTCCGCTGCTGGTTCTCACGACGACGGATCAGGACGGGAGCACGTCAAGTCGAGTTCTCGCCCGAGTCGAAGACGAGGGAAAGCTCTACGTGGGTGCAAATCATTGGCCCCGGGCTTGGTACCACCGAGCGCTAGAGAATCCTGAAGTGCAAGTAACTATTGACGACGAGACTCGAGACTACCGAGCAATACGCGTTGTGGGTGAGGAACACGAGCGCCGTCTCGAGAGGTCCACGTTCCCCATCATTGCTCGGTTCCTCACAGGCTTTCCTCCAAGATCATTCCTTCGGCTAGAGCCCCTCTAGTCGTTGAACGTGCACTTCCCCCGGAATCGTGGACACCTCGAGATGTAGGATTGAGCTGGCCGGAGGAGATCCATGGGTCAGCAACGA
>JAVJHY010039297.1:0-23851 GCA_035593235.1 Phascolosoma agassizii
GGCGGGGGCAGCTAAATTGTTTTGACAACGCGAGCACCGTAATGACAAACGCTATGGGCAACGCGACGAACTGAGGAGGAGAAGGATACGCAATAGTATCTACATTACTCACAGATTAGTTCTCTGTGTAAATCTGTGTAACTTGTGGTTAAATTTACAGCAGTAATATGTTCCACCCGAGGTTATTGAAAACATACTTGGAAACGTTGGAAACAGGCTAACTACTCGAAATTGCTACCAAAAGAATATGGAAAGTTGTATTTGCGTATATACCAGCCATTACATCATCCATTACTATACCGTAACCATCAGGCAATTTTTCGATTAATCTTATTGGAAAGGGTTTTAAAATATCAAAAAAACGAAAAAGGCAAAAAGCTAAAATTAGTTTTGGCAATGATAGGCCGATGAAAAGAATAGACACAAAAAACCCCGCAAACTCATCTATTACTATCTGTTGAGGGTCTTTTTGTCCCGCTGTATAGAGCTGATACTTAAGAGCTCTGTTTGAGATAAATACACCGAATACAATAGTAATGATTGCCATAGCCATGCCAGCTTTCGACGCCCAAAACTCGGGTATAAGTGTTTGGCATGCTATAGATAATGCTAGGGCCATGGCAGTTCCACATGTGCCAGGGGCGCAAGGGATGTGGCCGGAATAGAACCCACTAGCAAAAAAATCACATAGTGTTCTTTTTGCCTTTTGAGTTTTACTGAGTAGTGTCATTCTTGTCGTTTTAATGTTTATGCTTGTATTTGTCTAATATGGGAGTCAATTCAATGCTAAAAATCTGCGGCTACGAAGTTGAGGTTTTGGTAACTGATAAATTTCGTCTGGATGGCGGAGCTATGTTTGGTGCTGTTCCCAAGAGCTTGTGGGCGAAGTGTATTAGTGCTGATGAACGAAATCGAATACAGCTTGCTTGCCGGGTACTTTTGTTGAAGAGTTTAGATAGGTTTGTTTTGGTAGACTTGGGAGTAGGGCGAAAATGGGATGAAAAAAAGCGAGATATTTTTGCAATTGAGCATCTAATTAAAAAGCCCATTCATGAATATATAGAAGGTGTTACCGATATTATTGTGACACATCTTCATTTCGATCACGCTGGTGGTATCAGCTATTTAGATGCTCTGGGGAACTCTGAATTGAGTTTCCCAGAGGCTCGAGTATATTTGAGTGAAGTGCATTGGCAGCATGCGTTGAACCCTGGAGTGCGTGAGCGAGCGAGCTATTTGTCTGAGAATATTGAGCCACTAAAATGTTCAAAGTTGCAGTTTGTTAGTGACGGCTTGGAAATTTTGCCAGGTATCAAAGTATTTAATGCAAACGGACATACTCATGGCCTGCTTTGGGTCTTAGTAGGCGATGGCCCAGGAGCCCTAGCCTTTCCATCAGATTTAATCCCAACGGCGCATCATTTATCAATTCCTTATGTAATGGGTTACGATTTGTGTGCAGAGACGTCGATGAAGGAGAAAGAAGCGTTTTTGCTGAGAGCCGTTCGCGATAAATGGATAGTAGTTTTCGAGCATGATGCGAGTATTGCGGCTGTAACTGTCACTAATAACAAGCGAGGTCAGTTTGTAGTTGATAGAGAGGTTAATATCTGATTATTTTAGCGATAAATCCAAGATCTCTTTAATTTATCCCGATACCTACTTTAATAAGTGTCTATGAAAAGGTATAATATACATTAATCTTCGGTTTATCTAGCCTGAATCTTTCGGCGAACTCCTCGTGTGGGGGTGAATTTCGGCTAGGGGTCATTTCTGTGTAGGTTCTTTGTGCGTTCAATAAACTAGCTAGTTTAAGGTGGCGGTCTTTTAAGCTCAGAGCAGAGGGTGGAACTATGTCAACATATCTTACTGCGTTAATGCGCGCTTCAGCTATTGGTCATGTTGCTGTTGTTCGCGACTTGTTAAACGAGGGAGAGGATGTCAATGCGAGAGGGCCGTGTGATTCTACTGCGTTAATGTATGCTGCTGGTGGTGGACACAGGGATGTAGTTGAGCTTCTGCTTGAGAGGGAAGCTGATATTTATGCCAAAGAGCATGGTGGGTGGACGGCTCTGCATCATGCAGAGGCAGATGGTTACACAGATATTATGCGAATATTGGAAAAAGCTACTTTGCCAATATAGGTAGGCATAGTGTTTTTTTGTGCAAGAAACTTCAGCAATTCTAAAAGTAGCGATTTTGGCCAATCTTGGCACCCCGGAAGATTGCTCCGGTCCTCATTTACAGCTAGTAAACTCCGGTCCTCGCAATTTCCGGGGTGCCAACCTTGGCTCAAACTCACTACTTTTAGAACTGCTGAAGAAACTTTGTTGCTATAGTTGTGTACGATCGCCATGTGAGTTAGATTCCTTACTGTTTGCGGAGTTCCTGTGTCCTGGGGAGTATGGGTGTGTACAGATGCAAGAAAAGTTCTCAATTACAAATCGTGCCTCACGTCCAATTCAAATAGGTTCCGTTACCATTGGAGGTAGCTCTCCCATCGCTGTGCAAAGTATGTGCGCGACAAGAACTACCGATGTTTCGAAAACACTTGAGCAAATTTATCTTCTTGAGTCTGCCGGTGCTGATTTCATTAGAGTCGCTGTTGATAGTCAAAAGGATGTGCAGGCTTTGGAAAGTTTGCGTAAGGAAACTAAGAGTAATTTGGTAGTTGATTTGCAGGAGAACTACAGGCTTGCCAAGGATGTCGCTCCTTATGTTCAAAAAATTCGCTACAATCCGGGGCACCTTCATCGTCACCAGCGCAACCTGCCGATTCGTGATAAAGTTAAGTTTCTTGTCGATGTCGCTGGAGAAAATGACTGCGCATTGCGCATAGGTGTGAATTTTGGATCGTTGGATCCCAATCTCAACGCAGTTCGAGATGACCAAATTACTAGAGCAATTTATTCCGCACTAGAGCACTGTGACATGTGTGAGGATATGGGGTTTACTCGATACTTAGTGTCCCTGAAAAGTTCTGACCCAAAAGCGGTTGTGCATGTAAATAACATTTTTTTCTCTAAACGTCCGGAGGTGCCTCTTCACCTTGGTGTAACTGAAGCTGGTTTACTACCCGATGGGGAGTTGAAAACTCGAATGGCGTTTGAAAAACTGCTCTCAGTTGGGATAGGTGATACTGTTCGTGTGTCATTGACTCTTCCTGATGCCGAAAAGGATAAGGAGGTCTATATCGCACGGGAGATTATTGAAGATGTTCAGCAGGGGCGCTTTGGGACGAAGCCTAGTGTCAAAAGTAATGTGCTCAATGTCATCTCGTGCCCCTCGTGTTCTAGAGTTGAGAATTCATCGTTTGTTGAGCTTGCTGCTCGTGTGAAGGAAGCGACTAAATTTGCAAAGGATAAACCCATTACAATTGCTGTGATGGGTTGTCGGGTTAATGGACCTGGAGAAACGGATGACGCTGACTTAGGTCTATGGTGTGGACCAAATTACGTTAATCTAAAGGTGGGACCAGAGCCAGTAGGGCGTTACTCGTACGAGGATGTCGTTGGTCGCTTGCTCGAGCAGATGGATATTATCTTGGATACTCAAGACAGTGCTTGAGCTTTGATGTGGAATATAAAGCTCTGTTATTTCGCGAGGTTATGGTTGTTGGTGAAGCAAGGCTCGCTTATGAGCTGATTAGTTAGAGTAAACAGTTCACATTTGTCACTTTCAGGTTGAATTGCTCTTTTGTGCAGGGAACCCGAAGGGTAAATAATTTTGAGGCTAATTATTTGCTAAAGGCAGTGTGAATGAGTGCTTGTGATTTACAATGGTTAGGCAGTTGGAATTGGTTAGGTGGCTCAAAATTCTTCGCATTTACGCTTAATAAACAATATTGGCTCATCTCCGTCTTATGCTAGCGGGGAGTCGATAGATACATTTCAAATTGCGGCTTTGGATACTCTAGATGTCGCTCGCCAGACTAGAATTGAGCGAGCGGTATCTCAAATAATTCCTAATGCGGCAATTATCGGTGTTCATGTAACACCTCGTTATTGGGATTTACGCCCGGTGATAGTTGTTCCCACTGAAGGAGTGCCGACTGTTCTTCGGTTTTTAGGGCCTGAGGTGTCACTTTCGGAGAGTATTACTGCTCATGTTAGTGGATTGCTCAAGTCAATCACTGATGACGAGAATTTGTCAATTATTTCTAGGATTAATGAATGGGGAACATTTGAAGAGCAGCTGTGGTATCGTCGCTCTGTTCTCGATTCAACGTTATTGGAAGATTTTCGGGACACTAACATACTCGATTTTTCAGTCGCCCTTACCTTAGCGCGAAATTTAATACAAACAGTTGAGAGTTTTCATGCCAAGGGGGTAATTCACGGTCATATTCATCCGTCTAATATCTCTGTGTTAGATAGTGGTGATATTTCACTATTTGATTTTTGTGCAGGGCTTGCGGTAGTTCAGGCTTCATCTGTGCTTGATATAGAATCTTTTCCTGCAGGCTACAACGCTAGCTGTTTTGCTCCTGAAATTTTAAAAGGCAAGGAAGTTTCGGTCAGTGCTGATGTTTTTGGACTTGGAACGGTTTTAAGAGAACTTTTTGAACGGCTGCCTAAGTCCGATGAAAAGGCTGATGGTGATTCTCTAAATGGTGCAGCTGTTAGCTTGCAGACTATAAATAATGTCTGTAACGAGATGTGCGAGCAGGACCCTGTGAAGCGACCTTCTCTTACTAGGGTTAAAGTTTCCTTAGGCGATAGAATCGTATCGAAGTCAGTGAAGGCCGAGGTGCCTGCTAATAAAGATCTCAATAGTGAAATTTCGACAAAAGGGAAAATGGCTCGTGGAAAGATTATACAAACACGTAGGCCTGAACCCATAAAAAAGAGACAGCCATCTTTAGAAAAGTTAGCCGAAAAAGCACCAGCTAGTAAGGCTACTGCTACGGAACCTAGTAAGAATCTTGCAGAAACATCCTCCACCGCAGCGCAGTCGCAACTGTTAGATGTTGTTCAACCTGAAACGCCAGAGATTAAGCCGGAGAAAACGGGAAAAACGGGAAAAACGGGAAAAACACAGTCTTCCTATGAACCAGTGATAGGTGATTCCAAAGAAGTTGATTCGAAAGAAAGTGCTTTCAACACAAAACAAGCAGCTGCAGAGAGCTCTACGCCTGAGGCAAAACCGGTTGACAGTATAGCTTTGCAAGGGGAACAGAAATCTGGGATTTCGTTTGACTTGCAATTACAGAGTAATGAGTTCACCGATGGGTTAGCGGAGGTGAACTCTACACGACAAGCTGAGGGTAAGCCTAGTAAAACCCCGCCAGTCGTGATTGGGTTGGCTCTATGTGTTTTTGTTGTTATTGCGTTTATTTTATACAATCAGTTTAGTGGTCACGAGTATGTAAATTACACGGATGCAGAGCTTGAGAGCCATTGGCATAGTCAGCGGCCATCTTTAATGGCTGCAGTAGCTCGTGCGGCGGTAAGTCGGTTAGAAGTAAATCAATTCGCCGAAACGCTTATAGTTAGTTCGGCAATTGGAGGAGAGGAAATTGTTGGTGGTGTTGACGCTTCTCTCATTAGGATAGCATTCGACCAGCGTTGGGAAAGTGAGCTTTCTGAAGCAGACCGTCGGTTGGCTCTTGCTTTGGCTTTGACTAAGCTTCTTGAAGGTGACACCCCAGCGGACTTGCCGAATATCGATTCAGTTCACCCTGGTGTAATATTAGCCGTGACTGCTTCAGCCGGAAATAATGTAGCGGCTTATTTGCGAAATGTTCCTGCCGCACTTCTAGCCACATTACCTCCACCAATTGGAGCGTCTTTTAGCAAGCTTGTTTCTGAGATTGGGAACCTTACGTGTGGAGACGACGTGGTAAGGAAGTTAGCTTCTTTTGTCGCTCATGGCATTACAGATAGTGAAGATCTCGTGCAATTTATCGATGTTAACCCTGAGGCGGGGCTTAGGTCTTTAGCGATTTTGTTTTCTCAAGATGACAGTTCAGCTAGGCGTGTCCTTAATATTTTACTGAATCATCCTAATATTACCGTTAAAAATGACACGATTGTTTGGGGAAAAACGTGGCAATTGCTGCAGTGGGAAGAATTAAGTAATACAGATAAACTGTTTCTTCTTTCTGGAAAGCCACCTTCTCAAGAGACTAAATTGTCGAATATTGGGAAAATGTTTGCGCATCCCTCGCCAGAGGTTCGGCAGGCATCAATTAGAGCTGGGCTTGAGCGGATAGAGTTTAAGCATCCTGGTGCCTATGAAGCACTTAAACTTGTTGCTAAGGACCCTTCTGTTTTAGCGCCTCAACAGACGATGCAATTTGCAGATCTACTGGAAGGGCCTAATAAGGCTAGTCCTGTAGCTGTGCGTGCTTGGCTCGATACTTCACCTCCTGTTGAGATTGTTGCAACGCTTGTATTAAGCACGCATAAGCAGCCAAAAGCTACTTCTCTTGATTTTGAGTTGTCTCGATATTTACAGAGTCAGGATTGGACACCAACAGTTTCGGAGCTCGATCGGTTGATATTTCATCCGGGTAGGTTGATTCGTTTTTATGCTTATACGAAGGCATTTATATTAGCAGATGCAGAAACCGCAAAGGCTATTCTTAAGAAAGCATTGGTCAATGAGAAAAATCAGGTTTTTGTAAAGCAATTAAAAGTAATGATCAAGAATCTGGGCAACCCTTCTGCAGAGGCTAAGACCCAATAGAAGAGCATTCTTTGCCTATAGAATGCATAAAACCTAGTAAAATGACACGGCAACGGTGCAAAGAGCCGCTGTGGTAGTTCTTTGCGTAAAAGTTCTACGTTCATAGCTACTTAAAGCATTCTCTAGGGTGACTGAAGCACCGTAGTTTTGTGTTTCTAGTAAGGGACGGAAAATCTCTCAATATAGTCCTCAAGCCAGACGTAAAACGGAGCGTTAATTAAACTAGAGTAATGATTTCCGTTCTGTGTAGAGAGCTAAGGCAAAGTGGCATCAAAAGACCCTGGAAAATTGGGAGAAGATAAGGCTGAGGACAGTGCCACTGAAGCATCTAGTGATACTGTCACTGAGGCTCAGTATGAACAGCGCGTTGGGCGTGATGTTGAGATTACAAGTGGAGAACTCAGCCATATGGCTGAGTCTCGGGAGCGTTCTACTGCTAGAAAAAAGCGTTTACTGAGTTGGGATGTTGCAGCTGAAATTGTCAAAAGCTTTCGTCCAGTTCCTTGGTCCGTTTGGCGTATTATTCACCCCGTCTTTGGGCGAATAGATCGTTTGGGCCAAGTTAGTGCGATGAATTTTCAGCCTATGGATGTTCTGATAATCAGAGCGGCTTTAGATAAGACTTTAGGAAAAGAAGAGCAGCAGGAAGACGATGGGAGTAAGCCCCGAAGTTCAACTGCGAATGCTTCGCTTATTAAAGCAATAGATGTATTAGGCTATGATGTAGCTACTACGTGTTGCTATATACACGCTGTTAGTCGTCGCTTAGGTCGCCTTCTCTCGGAGCGCATGTGGTGCCCTATGCTTGATGATGCCCTTTTACGGGCAAAGATAGGGTATCATCTTGGGTTACATTGTCCGGAATTTGGGGCTGGTTATGGTATGCTTGCTGGATTTTCGGGTCGCTCCGGTCTTGCCGCTATGATTGCGACTGGTAGAGCAGAGCAAGGGGTAAGAGCGTTAGAGCAAATGGCAATGGGCGGTCAGATGCGTGAGGTTTGCAATAAGATTTACGGATGTGACCCATTGCAGGTATCAGCTTTATCTCTCGTCGCGTCTGGTTGTAGCCGCGATGTAGCTTTAGGGACAGCGAGTTTCGGATTGGAGACCCCCGAGGTTCAACCAGGGACATATGCATATACTTGGTTGGCCGGTTTTACGATAATTGAGCATTTGAGAATGGGAACATCAGAAGAGGTCAATCCGGCATATTGGTCTCTTTTTAATCTTGACGACAAGCAGCGTAAAGTTATGATCGAGTTTGTTGCGAAAATGCAAAGGAAAAGACACGGTTGGATGTGGATGACCGAAACTCAGCTAGTGATGGAGATACAGTAGCTTCATTACGGGTTCAAGTTTACGTTGTTTCCCAGAAATTCTCGCAGCTACTGAGCTTGTGTTTCGTTGCCAATTAAATGAATTGCCCTTTGAAGTCTAGCAATAGAGCGCTCTTTGCCCAATAGTTCTAATACGGTATATATCGGAGGGCTAATGCTTGACCCTGTTACCGCTACTCTAACTGGCTGAGCGAGCTTTCCGAGCTTTATGCCAAAAGTTTTGATTGTTTTGTGGAAAGTTTCTTCGACGTTTTGTTCGCTAAGGGTTTCTAGGTCATTTAATTCTTCTATTAGTTGCAAAAGTGGTTCCTTGGTAGATGGTTTAAGGTGCTTCTTGAAGGCTTTTTCCTCAATAGTAAGCGAATTGTCATCGAGTAGGAACCAATGACAAGCGTCTGCCATTTCATTCAGAGTTTTTGTTCTTTCCTGTAGGCTTTCGATAAGTTTGATAAATGTCTTGTTTTCGGCTAGTCCTTCGATTCGAAAATCGTTCTTTTTTAAAAGCTCTACTATATATTTTGAAAGGGCACTGGCTGAAAGCATTTTAAGGTGCTCCGTGTTGACCCAAAGTAGTTTGTCGAAATCAAAAACGGCAGGGCTCTTTCCAATATTTTTTATTGAAAATAAAGTCTCTAATTCCTGACGAGTGAATATTTCTTTATCACCATAGCTCCAACCCAGGCGGGCAAGGTAGTTGATAAACGCATCTGGTAAGTAGCCGTCCTTTCTGTAGTCTGTCACAGAAGTGGCGCCATGGCGTTTTGAAAGCTTTTTCTTGTCCTGGCCTAGAATCATAGGAACATGTGCGAATTGGGGCGAGCTCACACCTAGTAGCTCGTAAATGACAAGTTGCTTTGAGGTGTTTGATACATGATCCATGCCTCGGATGATGTGTGTGATTAGCATCTCTATGTCATCTACGACTACCGTGAAGTTGTAGGTAGGTGTTCCATCACTGCGAAAAATGATAAAATCGTCAATTTCTTCATTATTAGTTCGTATTTCACCAAGTACTAAATCAGAGAATGTTGTGACCCCGTTTTCCGGGACACGCAATCTAATGACAAATGGGGTGTCTTGCTCTGCCGATGGTAGGGTTGACGCTTGTGCCGAAGGCTCTGCTGGTCGATGAAGTCGGTCATACTGAGGCTTCCTTCCTTCGATTCGTTGTTTGCTTCGAACTTCATCAATTCTCTCTTTGTCGCATGAGCACGGGTAGGCATGGCCACTATTGAGTAACTTTCGAGCGTATTCTCTATAAATTCCCAGACGTTGAGATTGATAGTATGGGCCTTCGTCGTAACCAATTCCTAGCCATTCTAGTGCTCTGAGGATGGCGTCTGTAGCCTCTGTCGTTGAACGTTCTCGATCGGTGTCCTCTATCCTGAGTATGTGCGTGCCGTTATGGCTTTTGGCGAAGAGGTAATTAAAGAGCGCCGTTCTTGCTCCTCCCAGATGGAGATACCCCGTCGGGCTTGGTGCAAACCTGCATCTTACGGGCTTGTCGTCGGTTGATGTCATGTTTTTGCTCGTAAAGAATAGTGTGAGTAGTTTTACTACTGTGTTTTCCTGTGTGATTTCTATGTGGGCAAGTATTCACATTATTGCCGCCAATTGAAGTCAGTTTGTAGCACGTTCATTTAGAAAAAGCCCCTTGGTAGCAGCTGTGATCTAAATCACAGACTCAATCGCACAGCAATAGCCTGAGTGTGCATACAAATTTTCTTGGTCAGCCGTTTATTGTATTGACGGCTTGTCGTTGCCGTTGCTATAAGTAACTTAAACTAGAAGGTGCGGTAATTATCAAGAACGATTACGGTCATTGTGTTTAGTGAAGCAGCGTTCGTTGTCTTGAGAGCTTTGCGTCCTTTCTAGTAGTGTAGCACGAGAAAGGAGATGATATAGGTGACGGATTTAGTGGATGACGAGTTAGCTTCAGGTAATGGTGACCTTCACGCTGGTGCTAGTAACCGTTCGTTGGCTGTTGGTGTGCCGGATGAACTGAGTGCTTCGGAAAGCAGGATAATCTCAGCGCGTGGTACTGAGGAGGGGTTGGTATTACGCATAGATGGCAGGGCTGAATGGAAGGCTATTTTGTCTGATGTTAAGACTTTTTTAGGCGAGCGACGTCGTTTTTTGGAGGGCGGTGAGGTGTCAATAGAGTGGCTCGACAGGCTTCCCACAGGGGAGCAGAGCGCAGAGCTTGAGCGGTTGCTGCGTGATCAGTGTGGAGTGGCAATAGCAGGTCGCAAGAAGAAAGCTCCGAAGCTTGCAGTTCGAACTAAGAAGACGGTAGATACTCTCAAAGGGGAAGGGAGACTTTTGCGTAGCAATAATGGTCATGACTCATCTGAGGCGGGTTTCGATGAGCTTGAACATTTCGAGTCAGTCGTTTCTGACCAAGGCCTCACTGGTGTTTACGAGCGCATGCCTAGGGTAACTGAGGAGACCTTGCGTGGTCACAATAAAGATTTAAGTTCTCCGCCGGTAAAAGTGGATGTGTCGGCCGCGCATGGAGGCGTAACGGGGAGTGTGTTTGATGGAGAGCATGTGATGCAAATGTCAGAAATCCTTGGAGATGAGAGCCTTTTTGAGGAGGAGGCGAATGCTAGAATTATTTATGGCGTGCTTCGATCTGGTCAGCGTGTGGAGACGCCTTTTAGTTTGGTTGTCGTTGGGGATGTGAACCCAGGGGCAGATTTAGTCGCTGGTGGTGATATCGTGATATTTGGTAGTTTGCGTGGGACGGCACATGCTTCTGCATATGACGATGACTGCATGAATAGGGTGATTATAGCTTCGCGCATGCAGCCGATGCAATTGCGCATCGGGTCAGTGATTTCTAGGGGCAATGGTGATAAGGCCAGGGGGACGGAGATTGCGCGTATAGAAGATCGTCGCATAGTTGTCGAGGCGTTTCAGTCACGTGCTTTTACAAAATAGTTTCGTAGTTGAGGGTTTGTGAAGTAAACATAGAGAGGCAAAATGACAGGTAAGGCCATAGTTATTACGTCGGGAAAAGGTGGCGTTGGAAAGACCACAACAACAGCGAGCTTGGGTGCCGCTTTGGCGCTTAAGGGCAAGCGGGTACTCGTAATCGATGCAGATATCGGGCTTCGTAACCTCGATGTTATAATGGGGCTCGAGAATAGGATTGTTTTTACAATTGTCGATGTTGCAAAAGGGGTTTGCAAGCCGCAACAAGCGATAATTAAGTCAAAAAAATCTAATAATTTGTTTCTATTGCCAGCATCGCAAACGGACGAAAAGGATGTTCTGAACGAGCGTGAGTTTGCAGGTGTTGTAAATAAACTCAAAAGTGAGTTTCACTTTATATTAATTGACTCTCCAGCTGGTATCGAGCGCGGTTTTCGCAACGCATGCGCTGGTGCCGATGAAGCTATAATTGTTACTACTCCAGATGTGTCAGCTATTCGCGATGCTGATAGGGTGATAGGTCTGCTGTGTTCTCGCAGTATTGATGCTCATGTGCTTATCAACAGAGTTGACCGGGATTTGGTCCGCAAGGGGGATATGCTTTCGCCTCGAGATGTTATTGACATTTTGGGTATAGAGCAGATTGGCCTGGTTGACCGCGACAATAGTGTTGTCATCTCAGCCAATACTGGTGAGCCCGTTGTGTATAATTCACGGTCAGTAGCTGGTCAGGCGTTTATGCGAGTTGCTGAGCGATTGATAGGTGGGAATATACCTCAAGAAGATCTCAATATTAATTTAGGTCTTTGGGCGAAGTTAGGCCGGCGTCTGAAGGCAGCATAGGGGCAGTGCCAGCTATTATATTGATGGCATATTGTTCTAGAAGGCGGCTAGTTTATTGTACTCTTATGTAAAAGGTGATAGGCGTGTTAAAAAATCTAAGAGATAAGTTGTTCGGTGGAGGTTTAAGTAAGGTCTCTGCAAAAAACAGATTGCAGATGGTTCTAGTACAGGACCGAAGTGGTCTTTCACCTAATGACATGGATGATTTCAAGAAGGATTTGCTCGAAGTTATTTCAAGGTATTTTGTTTTAGAGCAAAAAAATCTTGAAGTGAACTGGGAAAGAGATCCATCAAGTACCGCTCTTATTATCAACACACCTGTTGTTGGTAGGCCAGCCAACGCCAAGGCGGCAGTTGCCGCAACCTAAGTATAACGTCAGTCGCGACTGACGTTTGTCGCGACTGACGTTTGTGATTTCCCGTCAACCTACTCTACTGTTGTAGTAATTCTCTTACTTGCTCGTCGCGGAGACATTCCATGTCTAGAGCGTCACCTATGGCGCTGTTAGTCAGGTGTCCTTTGTAACTAGTAAGTGAAGTTCTCAAAGGGAGTGACTTATTTAATGCGCCTTCGATGCCGTGTTTCGCGAGTAACTGAATCCATCCAAGCGTGGAGTTTGTCAATGCGATTGTAGACGTGCGCGGAACTAGCGCAGGCATGTTTGTTACGCAATAGTGTACAACTCCGCTCTCAACAAAGGTTGGATCTGATATAGTTGTTGGACGGCTGGACTCTGCGAAACCACCTTGGTCTATACATATGTCCACAAGGACAGATCCTTTGCGCATTATGCCCAGTATGTCTCTTGTAATAAGCTTTGGCGCAAGGGCTCCCGGAATCAGCACGGAACCAATTACAAGATCTGCTTCGGCAACCTCTCTCTTGATGGCATTTGGAGTAGAGAAGAGCGTTCTTGTTGGTAGTGCTCCTTCTGCAAAAGGCTGGAGCTTTGATAGGTTAATATCGATAACTGATACTTCAGCTCCAGTGCCCTGAGCAACTCGAGCAGCGTTGCTACCTGCTACCCCTGCTCCAATGACAACTACTTTTGCAGGTTTTACTCCAATTGCTCCGCCGAGTAACACTCCACGACCACCACAGTTAGCCTGTAGAGCAAAGGCGCCACATTGAATAGATAACTTGCCAGCAATGATACTCATAGGCTCAAGTACCGAAAGCCGTCCGTTTTCAAGTGTTACTAGGTCGTAGTCTAGTCCGGTTACTCCAGTATCGACCATTGCTTTAGTAAGCTCAGATGCTACGGCTAGGTGAAGGAATGAAAAAACAGTAAGGCCAGGGCGAAAGAATTTTATTTCCTCAGGTGCAGGCTCTTTCACTTTTACTAGTAGCTCACACTGTCCCCACACATCTTCCAAATTATCAATTATTTCTGCCCCGCTTTCTTTGAAGTCAGAGTCGGAAAAACCACTCAAGGCTCCTGCAGAAGTTTCTATAATCACGCGATGTCCCGCGTCTGTTAGAACGCGAGCGCCATCTGGGGTAACGGCGACTCTTCTTTCGTCTGGTTTTCTTTCTTTTGGAATTCCAATTATCATTTAGTTTCTCACAATCTAGACATTAATAAATTGCACGTGTAATTGATTAGCCTCTAATCTCAACGAAACGTAACCACTCCAATGGTCGCAGTTGCTGAGAAATCCAAGCTAAAGTTGGCTTATGGAAAGCTGGTATAGTATAGTTTTCGCTTATTTTCAAATCAGGTATCTACAGTAAAAAAGGGATTGAATATGACAGCCATGCTTTTAAGTGGCAAAGATTTGGCAAAGAGTCTAAGAGCGCAGTTGAAGACCGAAATATCTGAGCTTATTCCGGTTTTGGGGCGCAAGCCTCATCTTGCGGTTGTTCTTGTGGGAGATAATCCAGCTTCCCAAGTGTATGTTCGAACAAAGACGAAACAGGCACATAGTATTGGTATTGATACTACCGATGTTGTGCTTCCAGGTGATGTTACTGATGAACAGTTGCAGGACCGGCTTAGAGACTTAAGTAGTCAGAGTAGCATTCTTGATGGAATATTGCTTCAGTTGCCACTTCCCGGTGGTTTAGATGAGCTTGCTGCTCTGATGTGTATCGAGCCTGGTCTTGACGTCGATGGTTTACATCCATTGAATCAGGGCTTACTTATGCGTGGCGCTAAGCGATACGCTGGTGGAGGTCTGGGTGGTTATAGGCCATGCACACCACTTGGTATTATGAAGCTCATTGATTACGCTAGAGAAGAGTTGGATTTATCTGTACAACTAGATGGTCTTAAAGCTATTGTAGTTGGGCGTTCTGTCTTAGTGGGAAAACCCGTAGCCTCTATGTTACTTGAGCGAAATTGTACTGTCGCTGTGTGTCATTCGAGGACTAAGGAATTGCAAACAGAGTGTGCACGAGCCGATATTCTCGTAGCGGCGGTTGGAAGACCTGGCATGATTCAGATTGATTGGGTAAAACCAGGGGCAATAGTAATTGATGTTGGAATCAATAGGACTGAATCGGGAAAACTAGTTGGAGATGTTGAGTTTGATTCAGTCGCCCAAATTGCTTCGGCAATTACTCCTGTGCCGGGAGGTGTTGGTCCAATGACAATTGCTATGTTACTGGCAAATACCGTCGAGTCTGCAAGACGAAAAATTTAATAAGAAGATTTTAGATAAATATTGCAAATGCGAGATACAAATACATTGCGTCGAACGCCTATTTACCCAAGGCATAGAGAACTACGTGCTCGTTTTACGGAATTTGGCGGTTGGGAGATGCCAGTCCAGTATAGTGGTTTAAGTGATGAGCATCGCGCTGTGCGCAAGTGTGCGGGTTTGTTTGATGTAAGTCATATGGGTGAGATTTTTGTAAGCGGTCCCAAAGCATTTTCGTATCTTCAACGTGTCACAAGTAATGACGTTAAAAAGCTTGTACCTGGGCGAGCGCAGTATTCCTTATTGTTAAATCCTCAGGGTGGAGTAGTTGATGATATTATTGTTTATCAGTTGAGCGACGAGAAATATTTGTTGTGTGTTAATGCCTCCAATGCTGATAAGGATTTTTCATGGCTTAACTTGAATAACGAAGAATCTGCAACTGTTTGTGACCGATCTTCTGAGTTTGCTCAAATTGCCATACAGGGGCCATGTGCAGAGAAAATTATTTCAGAGGCTTTTGGTCTTTCCGATGGCGAAATTTCGGATGAGGTTTTTAGTGCATTTAGTGTGAGGGAAATGACAATCTCTGGTGATAAATTCGATGAGGTTGAGATTATATTAGCTCGTACTGGGTATACAGGAGAAGATGGTTTTGAGGTTTTTTGCGCTTGGGATGAGGGCCTTGCTCTTTGGAATATTTTGTTGGATGTGGGCTCTGACTGCGGCCTAAGGCCAATTGGTTTGGGTGCTCGTGATACCTTGCGTTTGGAGGCATGTTACCCACTTCACGGGCATGAGCTTGGCGATGAAAACAGTGCTTTGCAGTCTGGAGTCGGGTGGGTAGTTAGATTTGACAAAGGCCACTTTATTGGCCGAGATGCTCTTATGGTAGAAAAGGAAGCTGGAGTTAAAAATAAGCTTGTTGGGCTTGAAGTCATTGAGCGAGGGATTATTCGAGAAGGTGTCGTGTTATTTGATGGGGAGACAGAAGTTGGAATTGTTACTAGTGGAACAAAAACCCCTACTGTCAACCGAGCTATAGGTCTTGGATTTGTTCGCGAAGAAATTTCCCAAATAGGTAAGAGTTTGGAGGCGGAGATTAGAGGGCGGCGTGTTAAAGTGGTGATAAGAGAGACGCCTTTTTATAAAAGAAATAGTTGAACAGTATTGTGAAATCTCAGGGAGGCAATCAACATATACAATGAGTGTACCATCAGAATATAAATATACGCCAGAGCACGAGTGGACCAAATATAATGGAGATAAGTGTAAGATTGGAATTACTGATTATGCTCAGGTGGAATTAGGGGATGTCGTGTTTGTGGAACTGCCTGAAGTTGGGTTGGCACTAAAGAAAGGCGATGTGTTTGGAACAGTCGAATCTGTGAAGGCTGTTAGTGACATTTATTCACCTGTCGATGGGAAGGTAGTTGAAGTCAATAATAGTCTTACAGACACCCCTGAATTGATTAATCAGTCTGCTTTTGATGAAGGATGGATGATAGTAATTGAGCCCTCCGATATCAGTCAGCTTGATGAACTTATGGATGCTAGTAGTTATCAGGCAAGTCTCGATGAAATTTCTAAATAGTGTCTGACCAGAAGATGCAACTTTGAACAATGCAAACAATATGCAGTAGATAATAGGTTTTTGTGCAATGCAAAATGACGCTAGTGGTAACCCATCAGATGTTTGCGATAATGGTAGGTTCAGCTTTGCGGATAGACATATTGGCCCTAATTCAGTTGAGATTGAAGAAATGCTTCAATCTCTGGGGTTGTCATCCCTGGATGAATTGGTTGAGAAGACGGTTCCTGAAACTATTATCAATAATCAATCATTAGATTTAGGTGATGGGGAGAGTGAGTTTGAGATATTGCGTAGATTGAAAAAAATCGCTTCGCAAAATATCTGCAATCGTTCATTTATTGGTATGGGGTATCATGAGAGTATAATTCCGCCAGTTATACAGCGAAATATTCTTGAAAATCCTGGATGGTATACTCAGTATACTCCATATCAAGCGGAAATTTCTCAGGGGCGGATGGAGGCGTTGTTGAATTTCCAGACCATGGTGTCGGATTTGACGGGTATGGAAATAGCCAATTCGTCATTACTGGACGAGGCTACTGCGGCGGCTGAGGCAATGACATTTTGTCACCGACTTAAGGGTTCTGATTCAAAGAACAGATTTTATGTATTTTCGGATTGCCATCCTCAGACGATTGATGTCGTTAAGACTCGCGCACAAGCACTGGGTATTGAAGTTGTCGCGGTTGGTGATGACGAATCTTATTGTGATGATAATAGCTTTGGTGTCCTTTTGCAGTATCCGTGTTCAGACGGTGTAGTGAAGGATTATTCGGCTGTTTGTGCAAAGGTGCATTCTCATGGAGCTTTAGTTGTTGTTGCAGCAGATATTTTGAGTCTTGCTATATTTAAACCGCCTGGCGAGTGGGGGGCTGATGTTGTTGTTGGTAGCACTCAGCGATTTGGTGTCCCGATTGCTTTTGGTGGTCCTCATGCTGCGTATTTTGCGACAAAGCAGGAATATAGCAGACAGATTCCTGGACGCATTATAGGTGTTACTAAGGATGCAGATGGTAATGCAGCGTTGCGTTTAGCTATTCAAACACGTGAGCAGCACATACGAAGGGAGAAAGCTACTAGTAACATATGCACGTCTCAAGTTCTATTGGCTGTTATGGCGTCAATGTATGCAGTGTACCACGGTCCACGTGGAATAAAAGGCATTGCTACAAGGGTCAATCTCTTGACAAACGTGCTTGCTCGACGTTTGCGTAATCTCGGTTTTTCATGTGGAGATGGCGCATTTTTTGACACACTTCGATTGCGTATTGATAGTCAGAGTGAGAAAGACAGTATCGTTAATCGTTCTCAGAAATACGGCATGAACTTTCGTGTTTTTAAGGACAGCAGTGTTGGTATTTCTTTAAATGAAACGACAACGCTTTCTGACATAGAGGATATTTTGCGTGTAGTCTCTGGGAACGACAACGTTCAGTGTCCGCCAGATGTTGAAGGGGAGCCTGTTGATGAGGTTGATTCCTCTTTGAAGCGAACGAGTTCTTACTTAACGCATAGTGTTTTTAATAGTTATCATTCCGAAACAGAGTTACTGCGTTATCTTCGGCGTCTTGAACATAAGGATTTATCTCTAACTACGTCTATGATTCCACTTGGCTCTTGTACTATGAAGTTAAATGCAACAGCCGAAATGGTTCCTATTACGTGGCAAGAATTTAGCAATATCCATCCATTTGCTCCTGAGTCTCAGACTCTTGGCTATAGAGGCTTGGTCATGGATTTGGCAAGTATGTTAGCTGAGATTACTGGGCTGTCGGCGGTTTCTCTTCAGCCAAATGCTGGGTCTCAGGGTGAGTATGCTGGATTGCTTGTGGTGAAAGCTTTTTATGAGACTAAAGCAGAGAGTGAGCGAGATGTGTGTCTTATTCCTCAGTCTGCTCATGGAACCAATCCAGCAAGTGCAGTGATGGCGGGATTTCGCGTAGTAGTTGTGAAATGCGATGAAAGAGGAAACGTAGATATTTCTGATTTAAGGGCTAAAGCGCAACAGCATCAGTCTCATCTTGCTTGTTTGATGATTACATACCCTTCGACTCATGGAGTCTTTGAGGATGAGATTGTTGAAATTAGTAAAATAATCCATGAGCATGGTGGGCAGGTATATATGGATGGCGCGAACTTGAATGCTCAAGTTGGATTGTGTCGTCCGGGTGAGTTTGGAGTTGATGTTTGTCATCTGAATCTTCATAAAACATTTTCCATTCCTCATGGAGGTGGGGGCCCAGGAGTTGGTCCTATTGCCGTTGCATCGCATTTAAGTAAGTTCTTGCCAGGACACTGTAGCGGATTAGTCGGAACGGAATCTTCTATCGGAGCGGTATCTGCCGCACCTTATGGCTCTTGTGGTGTGTTACCCATATCTTGGACATATATAAAACTGATGGGAGCTGTTTCTTTGAGAAAAGCGTCGCAAGTTGCGATTCTAAGCGCTAATTACATAGCTAGTAGATTGGATGATTATTATCCAGTTTTATATCGAGGAAGTGGCGGATTTGTTGCTCATGAATGTATTTTGGATTTACGTAAGTTCAAGCGCAGCATTGGCGTTGAAGTAGCTGATGTCGCAAAAAGACTAATGGATTACGGCTTTCACGCCCCGACGGTTTCGTTTCCTGTGGTTGAGACTCTAATGGTGGAGCCTACAGAAAGTGAGTCTAAGGGCGAATTAGACAGGTTCTGCGATGCTATGATTTCCATAAGAAAGGAAATTCAGGAGATTGAGGACTCGGTGGTGGATCGCAAAGATAATGTATTAAAGAATGCGCCACATACTGCAACTATGGTAACGGCAGATAAGTGGCCCTATTCGTATAGTCGCAACAAGGCGGCGTATCCAGCACCTTGGCTTAAGGAGCACAAGTTTTGGCCAGCAGTGAGGCGAATAGATAATGTCTATGGTGATCGGCATTTATGCTGTGGGTGTGTGTAGTTCTCATAGTATGGAATTTGCGTTGGAGTGATGGATTTGGAGATATTGAAGTAAAGCCATAAAGCATCAATTTTAAATTTTCTTGAAAAAGTCAGGAAGACTTTTCTATATTTTGTGAGAACTATATTTGTTTTCCCCTTCGGGTGGAGCGTTCCAAAGCCACGCAGGCTTTTTTGCGAATGCCTATTCGGATTTTTGCAACTTTCCGTCACTCGAATTAAATTTAAAGATGTACAACGTTTTCATGGCTTTAATCCTATCACGAGGTTGTAAAACTAGTAAGGGGGTTACTTTTAAACTGACTTAAGTCCTTGAAATTTTTAGAATCAGCTCATTCCCCATACATTGAAGCCCTATGAAAAGTAACTCTGTACTAGTTTTTAGTTTTTAAACATCACTCAAAAATAACTTCACTCCAGAGAGGTGTCACACAGGACGATTACCCGGGGTTAATGTGAAGTTACAATTTATGTGCCCACATGCTGTCAATGTAATTGCAACTAAATATGTTTTGTGGTAGCAGGCTACTTATAAAACAATAACTACAGCCGCTATTCGTCATTGAGAGGAGCAAAACGACGTGGCAATCTCTATGGCCGAGCCATGTTGTGAGATTACCACAAGTAGTTACATAAAACATTACTAACAGAGTAGAAGATATCAGTTACCTGGCAGTTGTTGTGAGATTTGAGCCACAGCAGTTGCCAGGGGCGGCAATTCAAAGGTTTTTAATTTTTTGTACCGCTCAAGGAAATCATAAGTGATCCACTTGAGCACTGACAAACAAGGAGGTTTTAATGAACAAGATCAAGATCAAGATCAAGATCAAGATAATTTTAATTTTGCTGTTATTATTTGTTTCGCAACAGCAGACAGTGTGTAGTGTGGAGGTACCTGAAACTCCACATGGAGTGGAGACATTCACACTAGTAGAAGGGACGCTGCTAGTGGGGAAAGACACTAGCATAAAAGGAACGGCATCGCCTCCAATATGGTGGGGGGGGCGACTACATCAGTCGCCATCGTCGGGAACATTTCGTCTTTCATTTCCTCCAGGCACATTGTTCGCAAAATATGCGCAAGAAATGAATGGTGATCCTGTTTTTGCGACTGGATCTGACGCAACGAGCGAAGGTGGATTTATAAAGTATTTGTCAACGTTATTTGAGGCAAGTAACTTTAAGGGAGTGGCTTCCGGAAATTTATACCATCTAAAAAATAACAAAGGCCTGCTGATAACAAGGAACCCTTTCCACGGATTCTTTGGAATAGTCGTGCTAACGACATTCCGATACCAAGGGATTTCCCTACAGGGGCACGATGGTCATATAAAAGATGGGGCCTTTGTGACAGTGGGAGGTTACTTTACTGTCAATAAATATGGCCCGAAGGCGATGAAGGTAGAAGAGATAGAGGAAGTCCTCCTATATCGCTAGTAGTTTCACCGATTAGAGTAATCCCCTATACTCTAATCGGCAATCCGGTAACATAAGGTTATAAAACTTCAATGTTCAATGCTGCACCTGCAACTCAACCTAAAAACTAGTACGGGGGTACTTTTAAACTGACTTAAGTCCTTGAAATTTTGAGAATTAGCTCATTTACCGTACATTGATGTTCTATTACAAGTAGCCCTGTACTAGTTTTTTAAGAGTGCTGCATATTTAATGATAGTAATATATAATTCCCTGTAGTTGTTAAATAACTGTTCTATTTCTGCTCGAAGTTTTAATGTGATTCGTTTTTTTCACCACAGATTACACGGATTAACACAGATTTTAGTTTGCTAGTCTCATAACGCCGTTCTGAAGGTCGAGAACGTTCAGATTTATTATCAGCCCCAGTGCCATCTTGCTGAGTTTTGAATATGACAATAGTTTAGCTCAATGAACCGTGAACGCTGCACCAATTATTTTGTAAGTAATTTCGTTCAGTTGCGTATTCCTCCAAAAATCTGTGTTAATCCGTGTAATCTGTGGTAAAATGTAAAGCGTTGTTTCGTATCATCGCCCATGTCAATGCAATGGTTTCGTTAGTCTGAGGTGCAAAATACGAAATAGAACAACCCGAATCAACAGACGCGAGTAATCTTTGCGGTGGAGGTGGGAGTTATTGGCGCGCGCTGTTGTTCTTAACATTAGGATGCACATTTAAACATAATCTGAATTTGTTGCATTATTTTTATTTTGCTCCATCTAATGGATGTGGGGGCTTACCCTATCGAAGATTAATGTTTTAGTGGTGTGTTAGAATAAAAAACTAGTACGGGGTTACTTGTAAACTGAAGCTCAGTCTCCGAGACAAACACTTTAGCAAAAAGTTATACGCGTCGAGTGTCTCTGATGCACAGGTGACGTTTCAGGTGGTGGAATGGAAGAAACGAGATACTAAAGCCCATACCGATATAAAAATCTTGGAGCGCTATTCGGCACCACGAACCGAAAAACTAGATGTTCTTTTGAATATCCCGTTTCTTATAGACCGATTTTGCTATGAACATAATGGGGTTCGACAAGGTGCATCTACGCAGGAGAGTTTGGCTGCTCTCGGAGAGCCTGATTTTGTGCAAAGTTATCAGCGTGTGATGCTTGAGTCGTGGTATTATGAGAAGGAGAAAATAAAGGTGGATTTCACGAATAGTTATGTAGAGAAAGTGACGAAAATTGACGAAAAGTATATTCGTTTCATAAAAGCAAATTATTCGACCAGTGAAAGATCGCTGTTAATGGAGCGGATTAATAGGAGATAAGAGCACCTGAAATCTAACCATGCGAATCAACAGACGCAAGTAACCTCTATAGTGGAGGCGAAACTATTGGCGCGCTGTTGTTCTATACATTAGCTGCCAGTGTCGTGCCCTTATGAAAATTGAGTTCTTGCAAAAAGGATCCCCCGATTGCCCTTTGCTTCGATTGTCCGATTTTGGATTAGAGGAAGCTACCGAACTTCGTGATATATGTTACTCATTAAAGACGATACAAAAGAAGGGGTACAACACGCCACGGCAGAAGCTACGACACTCTCCACAATAGCTCTAAAAAATGGGAAAGTGGCCAGCACAATCTCAACCCCTGGATGAACTTCAGTTTGGGCAAGCTTAACCTCGCTTTTTGCGAAGGGTGGCCTATCTTTTTGCGATTTAGCATCATAGTGGGAAAAAGAAATACTGTTCTCCGACTGAAGTGTGAACCTAAAATGCACGTTTGGGAGGAGAAAATGTAGTAAGTTGTTGAAAAAATCTCCCGAAAGTGGTATTTTTGCCTCTACGGGAGTTAAATATGTCTAAATTAGGGAAATTCATAGGTCGCGAAAAAGAGATCGCTCAACTTCAGAGTATTGGCAAAAGCCAAGGAAGTAGTATTGCAATTGTGTATGGTAGAAGAAGAATTGGTAAGACTACATTGATAGAAACAGCTTTTGCTTCACGAAAGATATTATCTTTTGAGGGGCTGGAAGGTCAAAGTAAGCGCCAACAAATAGCAAATTTTTTATTCCAATTAGAATACCAAGTCAAAGAGAGGATTCCGAACAAATCAACTATTAAGCATTGGCGTGAAGCTTTGGTCCAGCTTATTCCTTTTCTCAAAAAAATTAATTCTCCTGTTATTTTGCTTGATGAATTACAATGGACCGCGAATTACCGTTCGCAGATGATCGCCGAATTGAAAATGGTATGGGACCAGTATATTTCTCGCTTAGATAATGTGACATTGGTTTTGTGTGGCTCAATTGCCTCGTTCATGGTTAAGAAAGTGATCAGGTCTAAGGCATTATACGGTCGAGCTGAGCAAGTAATTCATCTTAATGCATTTAAGCTACAAGAGACAGCTGCATTTCTTTCGAATCATGGAA
Source organism: Phascolosoma agassizii (assembly GCA_035593235.1). NCBI lineage: Eukaryota > Metazoa > Annelida > Sipuncula > Phascolosomatiformes > Phascolosomatidae > Phascolosoma > Phascolosoma agassizii. Next base: position 22,844 of record JAVJHY010039297.1, read on the forward strand.
CTGAGGAAGTTGTTCTTGCTCAATTACTGGTGGGAGGGATTCCCAAATACTTAGAGTTGCTAAAAGACGCTCCTTCGATAATGCAAGGAATGGCCGAACATGGTTTTAGAGAGAATGGATATTTCTCAGGAGAGTTTGAAAGATTATTTATTAGTCATTTTGGTTCTTCGAGTAAATACGAAGAGGTAATTCGTGTGTTGGTTGACAATCCTTATGGACTTAGTCGACCAGAAATTATTGCATTGACTACGCAGGATTATGGAGGGGAACTGACAAGGCTTCTTTATAATCTTGAGTCTGCAGGATTTATAATGGCCTATAAACCCTACGATAGCAAAGGCAATGCAAGAACTATGCGCTATGTTGTTGCTGATTTTTTTATGAATTTTCACTTGAACTTCATAGATCCAGTCAATGTTAATCGCAATACCGTAGTTGTACAAAGTGAGAGGGATTTTATCAACCATATTGTTCCATCTGGTAAATTTCGTTCGTGGTTGGGTAGGGCTTTTGAGTTGATATGTATGCGTCACCATAGGGAGGTTGCTTTTTTACTTGGTTTCTCGGGTGTTAATTATAATGCAGGGCCTTACTTTAGACATAGCAAGGGAGGTAAATTGGCAGGGGTGCAATTAGACCTCCTTTTTGATCGCGCAGACAAGGTTATTACGGTATGTGAGGCCAAGTACCAGAATGCACCTGTCGGGTTAAAGGTTGGAAAGGAAATTGAGGCAAAGATAGCCAAAATACCAAAATTTGATAACCTTACTGTGCAAAAAGTGTTACTTACAAAATCAGAAGCGAGTAAGCAATTAATAGCTTCCGGCATCTTTTCTTACATTATCCAGCCACAACAATTAATAAAATGTAGCGGGTGTTCAGAATAGAAGAAAAAAACTAGTACGGGGGTACTTTTAAACTGTATGTTCTCAATAACTCCGGGAAGCCAGCAATAGCGCATCATTATTTAACCACAGATTACACAGATTTTCACAGATTAGTTCTCTG
>JAVJHY010040347.1:0-23839 GCA_035593235.1 Phascolosoma agassizii
AAATCTGTAAGTTTTCGTTTGAAATCAACGACCTTTGTGGCTGAACCGGAATGAAATGTCAATTTATGCGTCCCCTCCATAGTCTTTTTTTCCGTTTTTAAGGGGTGTGCTCGGTTTGAAACCAGCCCACCCAAACCCACAACCTGAACTTCTCCTTTATATCCCAGGCTAATTAGTTCTCTTTCCAATACCATTGTCGCTTCCTGGTATGGAGTTGCTTTACTGCTCTGAACAATGATAAGTTCAGTTCCCTGTAGACAGAAAGCAAAAGTAAATAATAATAGTGTTATACTTGTTGCTAGTGTTTTCATTCAAAGTCACTCTATGTAAACTGGATTGAGACAACTTTCCTCATCACAGCCCGGTGTAATCCAAATCTGTATTAAGGTAAGGGCTGCATAAGTATGAGAGCTTGTGTTTGTTCAATATAAATTCGTTACCGCCTGTTTTATGCTGCAGGGATATGGATTGCTTAAAAGTCGGCAAGATGTTATGGAAAATTTAGATTGAGCGAGTTCCTTCTCTACTCGCAGTAGAGATCTAACGAATTAAACAGGCTAGAATTTGAAATTCAGCCGCGTAAAAAATATTCGCCCTGGTGTCTCGTGCGCTGTGAAATTATTGATTCCAAAAACTGGAATATCCGTATCGTCCAGTAGATCGCTTACGCCCAGCAGCCATTCAAATCGTTCATCAAAAAACTGTTTCACCACGGTTATATCAAGACGATGCGAAATCTCAAACTGGTCAGGAATCTGTGTCAGCGCGCCTGGATTGTTGAGAGTAACATCGGTATACTTATAATTAACGTTAAGTGTTAACTCCAATGGAAGATAAAAGCGACTGTTGACACCCGCTTTGTTTTTGGCGGGCAAAAGTGCTCTAACTGCCTGATTGCTGCCATCGGGGCTAAAATCGTTATAGGAATACCATAATGATATTTGTCCATAATGGCCGGCCATTATCAGCTCGACTTCAACACCGAGCGCTTCAGCATCATCAAGGTTGTCCGGTGTCAAAACACTAAAGGGAACGTCCGGAATATTATCTCCATCGATATCAATAAATGTTTGCGAAGTCTTCGTTATGCCAATCAGTTCAGAGTAGTGGTGATAGTAGCTGTTACAATTGAGAGTTATGAATCTACTTACTTGGCCGGTGTAACCAAGCTCTAAAGAGATTATTCCTTCGTTATCTAAATCATCGGGTTGATTTATCCGGGTAGCAAGTATATTCGGTGGAAAAGGCGGCGTAGGAAAGAAACGGTTGTTTTCGATCTCATGAAATCCGGCAAGTGGCGTCCGGAAAGCTCGAGCACCGCTCAATCGAAGAACGTGTCGGCTCTCATCGTCCAGGGAATACAAAGAGGTTAACCGTCCGGCCCAGTCCGGGTGCGTCTCCGAGTAGTAATCTCCTCGTATCTGTGTTTCCAAAGTCCAGCGTTGGTTTGCGTGCCAACGATCCAGCACAAATACACCCGCCCATTCTTCTGTTAGTGGCTCATCTTCGAGGATGACATCCTCACGTGAGCTTAGGTCCGTTGTAATTCGAGCAAACCGTAGGTTCCCGCCAACAACCACATCGTGGGTTTCATTTATGTTAAAGTTATATTGTCCTTCCAAGGCATTTTCCAGGCTATCATTAGTCTGCAAGCCGGGCCATTCTGTTTTCGCAAAATTACCAAACCACTGGAGATATCCGGTACTGTTGTTGGCAAATGTGTGGTCCAATTTTGTGTACGCACGGATGGTTGTTAGATGAGAATTTTCACGGGGTTGTTGATTTGCTACTTCAAAATCTCCTTGCTCAATATGAGATGTTCCCAGCCCGAATGACATCTTATTATCCATATTAATACGGTAAGCGGCATTCCCATCAAAGTGTATATTACGATGAAAGTCACGAGGCTCAAGATTATTATTTGAAGGAGTAGAAATTGATACCACAGGATCAATAGCTTCCTCTGAACTTTCCCAGTCACTAAAACCCAAAGAAAGACGCCAGTCCCACTTTTCAGTTCCTTCACCCCAACGAAGCTGAGTGTAGTGATCACCAAACTCATTAATTGTGCCGGTAATGTTGCTGCCGTGGGTTTGTGCTGGATCTTTCGTAATGATATTAATTACACCATTAAAGGCATTAGCCCCCCAAGCAGCGCCGCCCGGACCGCGGACGACCTCAATCCGTTCGATATCATCTAAAAAGATGGGTAATCGTAACAATTCTGACCCACCGAAGACCGGACTATCTGCGATACGACCGTCGACCAATGTTAACGTTCGATCTGAGAAAAATTCATGAAGTCCACGAACTCCCAATGCGTAACGGTTCCGGTCGATTTGAAGCATATCTATACCCGGTTGGAACTGGATAATTTCATAAAGATTGGTTAACCCACTCCCACGAATATCCTTATCCGTAATTACACTTATCGGAACTGACGATTGATTGATTGGTTGCTCCTGCCGGGCGGCCGATACCACCACTGGCAGCTCTTGAAAAAGTAGAAGTTCTTCGGAAATTATGTCTTCCGTTAGCAAATCCGAATCTGCGAAATTCAACTCGCGTTGCTCGTTATCCGCAACCACGGTAGAGAAGTTTTGTGGCGTCTCTTCTGCTCCGACAGTAGATGGATTAAACCATTGGCCAACAATTAGGAGATTGAGAATCCGGAAAAATATCTTTAGACTATTTACCGATATCCGGTGTTTTATACCATAAGTTTCTCTTGTAGCGTTTTTGTCCAGCCTCTCATGAAACCTTGTGAAGAAAACAGTATTCACACAATTTCCTTGATTAGTCATTGAATAACTCCCATATCTTACAAAGATGAACTAAAGAATAGAACTCAGGCTGAAACACAATCTCCAGTGCGATATTTACCAGATGTTCTATATTTGGAAAGTATGTAATTTAGCAGGGTTCTGTTGATCAGCTAATTTTTCGTCGCTTCATTCACATTAAACTTAAAAGGTTTTGCTAAGGTTCCGCGCAAAAATTAATTGGCATTTCCAGTCATAATTGTATCATAATAGTTTTTGCGCTCAGTTTCAGGTTAGATTTGATCACATTAACCGAGAAAAACCATAGTAATAGCGAGCTATTATGAGATTTTTCGACCAAAATGTTGTCAAATATGACCTGAAAATGAGATGTAAAAACGCCAATTTATTTTTGCGCGGACCCTAAGGGCCAATTGCAAAACCTGTTTCTGGTTGACTTGCGGTTAGAGATATGCATAATTTCGGATCATCATTAGAATTAACACGATGCATGTCTAGCATGATCGGTATATCTACTTTGTAATTAAGGGCTCCTAAAACAAATAAAGCGTATGTTTATTGGCGATGGTAAAGGCTGATAAAGGCGAGACTTTTTGGAGTTGAAGGGATAAGTCAGGTTGTGTTTATAAGTTGACGGTTAATTAGCCTCAAACTTATGAAGCGCGGCTGTCGAGGAGATTGCCCGGCCCGGTTACTTTTGAATATTTTATTTGTTGTCTCTTTTTACTGCGTATCTCTATAGCTAATGGGATTTCGAATGAAATCTTTGCTCCATCGTCAGGGCAATTTTCTGCCCAGATCCGTCCTCTATGTGCCGTTACTACTTCTTTGCAGATAGACAGTCCCAATCCGGTGCCACCTGCGCCTGTTTTCGTTTTTGATGATTGGATAAATTTGTCAAAAATTTTATTGAGTTCTTTTTCGGGGATTCCTATGCCCTGATCCTGGACGGAGACCAAAGTTGTATCATTATTTTTGGTAATTCTAAGGCTTATCGTGCCTCCTTGTGGTGAATATTTCACAGCATTGGCTAACAAATTACGGACCACTTGTTTTATCTTTCCAGCATCGATTGCCGGATAAATTCTGGAGTCGGAATCGTTAAATTGAACGCTAACCATTCGTTCCAGAAAGATAGCACGGAACTCATCGATTACTGATGCAATTAATATGCTGAGATTGGTGCGCTCAAAATGGAAACTAACCCGACCTGACTCCAATTTTGCCAAGTCAAGCAAATCATTGAGTAATGAGAGCAAGATATGACCGCTTTGTTTGATCTGTTGGAAATAACCGAGAACCCTCTCTGGTTTCACGCTCGCGTATTTTTTGATACCAAAACCCGCAAAACCTAGAATTCCGTGCAGGGGAGTACGAAGTTCATGGGACATGTTTGCTAAAAAGGTGCTTTTGGCCCGATTCGCTTTTTCAGCGCTTTCCTTCGCCTCGATTAGCTCTTCTTTCGCTTTTTTCTGTTCAGTAATATCCAGGGCTACTGTTACCAACCCGTTAAATTCATTTGCATCATTATATAAAATCGAACAGGAAAACCGGACGGGGACCGTAAGTCCCTGCTTGGTTATATAGTTTCTCTCTACGTTCATGATTGATCCCTGTTCGATCATAAAATCGAAAGAAGTCTGGCTGCCATCAATTTCCATCATAAGCCATATAAATGGTTGATCAATAAGTTCTTCCTCTGTGTATCCTAGAAGTGCTGAAGCCGCCTCATTGACCCGATCAATTTTCCCTTCAGCGTTTACGACGACCAAGATTTCATTCATCGACCGGAGGACGTTATCTAGATAATCTCGTGAGATTGTGGTTCTTTGCAACTCCTCAGAAAGTCTATTAAATGCGTCGGCCAAAACCTGAAATTCATCATTTGTATGAACTTTGATCTTATGATTGAATTTGCCCTTACTCAGTGTTTGCACACCTTCTGTTAATTGCCTTAATGGTGAGCTAACATTCCGGCTTGAAAAATGTAGGCTGTAAATGACTAACCCAATTAAAAGGAAGCAGGAGATGCTCACTTGGGTAACCGCTATGGAATGTTGGGAACGTTCGATATTATCAATAGAAGAGGCGACAAAATAATTAACTTTTTTAATCACCTCTCCTAGAGATTTTCTTGTTAAAACGATATACCGATCTGACTCTTTTCGTAGTTTTTTAGCCTCATCTCGAAAAGCGATGGCACTGTTTGGCGGGCCGGTTAACTCGGCCTGGAGCGACTGTTTGTGAGACCTCATAGATTTCAATGCGTTGTTGGCAAATCCGGTGTAGTAAATACCTGACACTCCAGCAAGCTGCCGTATTGCCGATGATGATTCTATGACTAGCTGTCCTTCAAGGCCTGCCCTTTTCCAAGATCGGTAAGTATTGCCATTCCCGATGTTCCTAAAGGCTTCGGTTTCACTACCCCAGGTTAACGCATTGATATACATATCGAATTGGGATATGGTTTTTAGAAACTGCTTTTCGTGGCCTGTTACCTTCTCATAGTTCTCCGGTTCCGTTACTGAAAGCATCGCATCTGCTATTATGCTTTGACCTTCCAACAATGAATAAATAGCGTGGTTTACGCATAGAAGTACTGGCATATACTTTTTATGTATCCGATCGGAATATTTCTTGACTTCAAAATCCCCGAAGATGCCAAGCGCAAAAATCCCTGAAACAAATAAAAAAATCACACATACAGAGATGAAGAGCTTTTTTTTGATACTATTGTGGTGACTTTGCTCTTTTTTCATTAAAGCTCTTTTTTGATCGCGCCGATATCAACCACGGCTTTGATAACACCAACCGTCATAGTTGTATCGCTGTCCTTGACTGGAATATATAATGGTATAGCTTCGGACATCGAACTTGAGTCGTATTCGATATTCCCGTAAAAACTTCTTCCCCGACCACCATTAAATGTTTGCTGCCACCAATCTTCATCAGCTTGGTAGAAATCGCTCGTTTTATTGGTCATAGCAACATTGAGTCCTTTGGCATCCGTTAGAAAAATTTCGGAGAATCCCGTATCGGATTCTAATAGGTCCAAGAGAAGCCGAGCACACTCATTTTTCATGAAACCCATAATCACTTCCGCAGAAGCGGAATAATTTACCCATCTTGAATCCTGCTCCTTAATTTCATCCATGGTTATGCTTTTGTTTTTTAGATTAGACTGTTTAGCTGCATCAATAACCAGGGGATTAGTTGCGAGATCCCTGGAAACGAGCTTCATTTTTTCTTGAATTATCTTCTCAACGCCTTCTGAAAATATTTGACTACCATTTGATTCTGACGCTGGTTTCGACTGGGAGGTTTTAACCCGCTCTTCATCTTTTCTACAAGAAGTACCACAAAAGAGGACGAGCATTAACCATAGAGATAAAAATGATCTTATCCGGACCTTTGTCCGCAGTCCAATTCTGAATTTGTCAATCACCATAACGCTATACAGTCTTCTAATGACTTATTTCCAACAATTTATGTCGATGTTCGCAAATTCCCTCCAACGGTAGTTCAAGCGTGAAATTTGCCCCTTTTTCGGGATTATTTTTCGCCCATATTTTTCCGTTATGGGCAGTAACAATTTCTCTGCAAATAGATAGCCCAAGCCCGGTTCCTCTTATTCTTGATGTGTTTGTTGAGGCCTGGATAAATTTGTTAAAAACCAATTGCAATTCTTCCTTTGGTATACCTGGCCCCTGATCCTTTACGGAAATTCTGGTCGTGTTCTCTTCCTGGTCTACGGTAATTTCTATTTCACTGTTATTCGGTGAGAATTTTAAGGCATTACTTAGGAGATTACTTACCACTTGTTTAATTCTTATCCAATCGCCGGTTAGACATCGATCTGTACTACCTCGCCTAGAGATGCTGATGCCCCGAGAAGATGCTAATTCTGAAAATTCTCTAACAACGGAATCAATCACTTCGCAAAGAACACCCGGAATGAATTCAAAATTCATCATGCCGGCTTCGAGCTTGGACAGATCGAGCAAATCATTAACCAAAGAAAGGAGTGTTTTTCCGCTTTGTTCTATCCGCAGGAAATACTCACGCAACTTCTCCACATTCGCGGTTTCATAATTTTTAAAACCAAATGCAGCAAAACTGAGAATGCCGTGCAATGGATTTCGGATTTCATGACTGATCTGGCTAAGAAATTCGGACTTAGAGCGATTGGCAACTTCCGCAGCCTCTTTTGCTTCTCGTAGTGCCTCTAGAGTCTTTTTTCGCTCCAACTCAGCTCCAATTCGGGCAGCAAAAACTTTAAGAATTGACATTTCACGCGGGTCATCATCCATCGGTTTATCATCCAAAACACAGAGGTGACCCAAAAGTTGGTGAGCCGAATCGAAAAGTGGAATGCCCAAATAACTTACGGCACCGAGTTTGCCAAGATCATGGTCTTCAGGAAAGTGTGACTGTACATCTCTGGGATAATAACATAAATGGCCTTTTAGTATATCCCCACATGGAGTTCCGTTTACATTATACTCAAAGTTCGGCACAAAGCATTCACCATTCCAAAACGCTTGGGTACGAACACGATTTTTGGTGGCATCCATACACTCGGAAATCAAGACGTATCTCGCGTGCAAAGCAGAGGCTAGGTGACGGGACACTGATCGGAAAAAATTTCCGCCCGTTTCCGAACAGGTTCCCTTGACTATTGCTTCAAGCGCTTTTTGATCCCTTTTCCGTTCTGTGATATCGGAAAAAACAACGACACCCGCGATTTCCTCCCCTTTAGCATTTCGAACTGGTGCAGCATTGGCCAGAACCCAACGCTTTTCTCCGCCCGGGCGACGAATAATGACCTCCACATTTTCCGAAGTTTTACCATGAAGAACCGCCTGCGAAAGTGGGAGATTCTCGGGAGCGCACAGGGTTCCATCCGGATGAAAGGTTTGCCACTTACTTGGATGTTGGTCAAGGGGGATATCACTAAGTGCAGGCGCCTTCCCGCTTCCACGTATTCCCAACGCAGCTTGATTTACTATCCGAATTCTCACGTCGGGAGCGTCAGCAACTATAATACCTGCGGGCGACTGCTCAATGGCGGCAAGCAATAGCGCTTGGGCCTTGGCTAATTCTTCCTGTTCGTGTTTATTCCCGATGGAGATTCCAGCAAGATTAGCTGCCGTTTCTACTAATCTTAGTTCATCTACAGTGGGGCTCCGTGCTTCCCGGCTATATATGGCAAAAGTTCCTAAGATCTTTCCAGAAGAGGAAAAGATTGGCTGTGACCAACACGCCCTTAAACCATGCTCTTTTGCGAGTTCGCGGTAGTCCTTCCAAAGCGGATCAGTGTAGGTATCGTCGGTAATTACGCATTCGCCACGATGCGCTGCCGTTCCACACGACCCAGCGCCTGATTTGACCGGGATGCCATCAATCCCTTTGATATATTCTTCCGGCAAATTCAGAGCCAAGCCATGACGCAAACAATTGTTCAAGGGGTCAATAATAAGGATTGAGCTAAGTGTTTTGGGAGTTTGTTCCTCGATAGTTTCTAAAATTGCTGTCAGTACAATTTCCAAACTGGTTCCAGTCGCTAAAAGTTTTAGGACCCGGTTCTGGCCAACTCGGAAAAGTTCTCCCATCTTCCGTGCCGTGATGTCTTCGAGCATACCAATGACATACCGGGGCGCGCCCGCGGGATCTCGAACAACTGACGCTGTAAGATTTGCCCATAAGACTCCGCCCCCTTTTTGAAAATATCTCTTTTCTAATTTGTAGTGGTCTCGTTTTCCTGCAATTGCCTCTCTATAGAAACTCAAATTGGGTTCAATATCTTCAGGATGGGTAAAATCGTTGAAAGTCATCCCTTCAAGTTCGTCGCGCGTATAACCCAACATTTTAGTCAATGCCGGGTTTCCCTCAATGATCTGCCCCTCCCCTTGAATATCGACAAGTGTCATTCCGATGTCCGCGCCTTCGAAGATCGCGCGAAATCGTGCTTCACTCTCTAACCATTGCTCTCCAGTTTCCACCTCAGAAGACATAACTTGAAAGCGCCATAGGCGACAAGGTGGCTGCCCGTCCCTGGCAATCAATGGCGAAGAGAAATAATCAAATGTCCGCCCATCAGCCAGTTTAATCGAATCGTGATATTCCTCTTGAAAATTTTCACAAATCTTTTGAAACTTTTGAAAGATGTCTTTTGGTTCAGCTACTCGTCGTAATAAAAACTCTTCGCATTCATGACCAAATTTCTGCTCTATAGATCGGGGGGAGATTCTCCACATATCGAGAAAGCACTGGTTGAAATAAACTATGCTTCCTTGATTGTCAACAACAAGTATTCCATCCTTTGATGCAACCTGCTTGGTCAATTGACGATTCTCCCTTTTTCGCCACCCATCCAAAATGATGCGCTCTGGCAACGGCAACTACATGCTACAAAAATTTAATGTAGCGTATTTCACGCATATTTGTAGTATCAGAGAAAGTTATGCGCAAAAATATCTCATTTCTATTTTTTCCAGATTATATTTGAGACTCCTTTTTCTAATGTAAAACAGGAAGATGGCCTCCTATTGATTCCATAATTAGATCCTTTATTACCAACGATAAGGCCAGTTGCAAAACTTTGTTTGGTTGGATTTGCAAAAAGGAAATACGTAAAAATGTCGATGATAGGTAAAGTCGCATAGCGTTGGTTCTAGATACGTTATGCCTGATCAGCACCGAAGAGCATTTAGAACAAAACCGCATACTTAGTTAACGCCACTAAATATTCATAATATCTTGGAAGTAAGAAAGTTAACCTGAACGCCGACAATTTGTTAAAAAGATTCTAAACGCATGAATTTCGAATTATTGTGACGCAATCGGTGGATTTAACTAAAAATGCACTTAGAAAAAAAATAAGGGAACTTGGTCCAACACTTCAATTGGTAGCAGAGGACAAATGGCCTATTCTGAAATTAGGTCTTCAACTACAAAAAGCACCTGGGAAGCCCCTTGCTGGGAAAGGGCATAGTTGAAAAGGCCTGTTGAGCAAAATTCACTCGTTCATCTAAATCTAATTTTTTCGGAACGATTTTCTCAACCTGATTAAGGCGGGTGAGTAAACCTGAGGCGTTGGCAACCTGGATTGAAAGTCCCGGACGGGCATTCAATTCCAAAATCATGGGGCCGAGTTCTTTGTCTATGACAATATCAATCCCGAGGTAACCCAGGCCAGTCATATCGTAGCAACCAGCAGCCAGCAGCAGCAGGCTATGCCAATTCGGAATCGTTAGATTTTCAAATGATCTTTCCGTATCTGGATGTTTCTTTATTGGTCTCCCTTTGCAAACTCCTTCCAGAGTAAAGCCGGCTCCAATGTCGATTCCAACTCCAATGGCACCTTGGTGCAAATTTGCCTTACCGTCAGATGATTTAGTCGGCAACCGTAACATCGCCATTACTGGATATCCCAAAACGACCAATACCCTGATGTCTGGCACCCCTTGATAGCTAATATCTTTAAATATAGGTGAAAAACGCACCATATATTCGATCATCGCTTTGTCACGGTGTCCTCCCAGACTGTAGAGGCCGCTCAAAATATTTGTTGTGTGGCGATTTATCTCACGAAGAGATATTAGAGATTCATTTGATTTAACAAAGGATTTATCTTTTTTGCCAATTATCACCAGGATCCCTTTACCTTCACTTCCCATTGATGGTTTGATGACAAACTCATTGTGCTCTTTCAAAAGATCCGGCAGATCTCTAATCTGATGTTGAATGTAAACAACACCATAGAGCTTCGGGACGGTGATGCCAGCTTTTTCTGCAAGCAACTTGGTCTTCAGCTTGTCATCGACATAGGGATAAAGCTCCCGCTTATTATAACGGTGGATAAAATCGACATTGCGTTTATTCATCCCCAGAATTCCGCTTTTCGCAAGTTTAAAAGGGTTTGCGAAAATCATGGCTTGCCGTCGACCATGGACTTAAAACGCCGCAATTCAGTCAGTCGATAACCTGTATAGTTTCCTAACAGGAGAATAACTGCTAATATGACCAGGAGAAGTTCCGGGAAAGAAAACGTGAGGTGCTCAATGAGTGAGTTATCCATGAATAGGTAGGCTATGGAAGCAACCAGGAGACTGCCCCCACCCTGTATTAATGCCTCCCGATAACCTTCTTCCTCCCAGAGGATTGACATTCTTTCAATGGTCCATGCAATTATGATCATGGGGAAAAATGTCACAGTAAGCCCCCCTTGAATTCCCAATTTGTAGCTCAATATACTGACTACAGCCATCAGTATTATCACCACGATTACGACGGCTGAAATTCGGGGAACCAGGAGTAGGTTTAAGCGGGAGAGATAGAAACGAATAAATAAGCCGGCTCCTACGATCAGGCAGAACATTAGCAATCCATTAAGAAGTGCGGTCTGTTTGAAGGCGAGAGCGATCAAGATTGGCATAAATGTGCCCGAGGTCGGAAGTCCGACAATGTTACGCATGATAACGACAACCAGTGCACCAATAGGAACAAGGAGAAGCAGCTTGAATGCATTTTGTTCCTCTATCGGTAGGCTATAGATCGAAAAATCAAGAAAGGCGACTCTGGCCGTTGTCACTCTGTGGGTTGCTTGGTCCAATGACGATCGGGCGTCTCGAATCACTGAAAACATTACTCTTGAATCTTCCCCCCCCTCAAGATCGATAAGAGAACGCCCACCGCGTTGCCATATAATAAAATCTTTCGGCAATCCTTTGTCCCCAGTTCTTTGATTGAAACAAACCCATTGGGAACCATTAAAAACTTCAATAAGCTCGTACAGCGATTGTCGCCGGCGGCCGTCTTGAAGGAAGAGTCCTCTTAGAACACGTGCAGGAATTTTGGCACGAGCCAGCAGGTCAAGGGCGAGTTTGGTTTTCTCCTTTTCCGTTTCGCGATTTCTTTTTAGAAGGCCAATATTTTGGGTCGGGGTCCGAGAATTTAAGCGCTTGAGCAATTCACCCGCAAACGATTCTTTGTCGGCCGAGTGAGCTGAGGCGGATTTAATCAAAGCATCGGCAGCAATACGGTCGGACTCATCAAAAAACGGACTCGGTTTTAGGACGGGTGGCTCTTCTTCCCCCTTTGGAGGAGGCACCCCTGCGAATTCTGCAAACTCCACTCGATAGTAAACCGTTTGTGGTCCAAGCATATGACGGGCTGACCATACGGCTCTCCAGCTATCATTTTCCTTTTCCTTTGAAAATCCATAATGCATGGAAGCGAAATCTTCGCTTTGAATCGTGAATCCCGGAGTGAAGTCTGGAGTAGCAAGTGAAATTTTAGCCGGGCCACCGATGGCTTCAAAGGATATTTTCGCTTCAACAATCCATAGCTTTTCCCACTGCCCTGGAGTTATCGGAAAGCCCAAAACCTTCGTCTTATAAATGGTTAATCCAATTCCGGTTCCTGCAAGTAGGCATACCAAAATGAAAAACTGGATTTTCGACCTCATTTATTTCGAGAGGACTGTTTTTTTGTCAGGAAGGTGCGAGAAGCATCAACGAGACCAACTCCGTTGAGAAAATTACGTCCCAACAAAATCGGATATATAAAGTTTTCGCGATCGGCTAAAGTGAATTCCCTGCGGATATGGATATCCGCAAGCGCGACATCCATTAAAACAACAGGCCGGCGCTGGCTCTTACCTTGGTGTTCCTTAATTCTGGAAATGCGCTTAACTTTTCTTTCGAATTTCACCTTCTTATCGGATTTAGGGTCAATCATATGAAATCGCACCCATTTCTTCCCATCTCGCTCAAATTCGGTGATATCAACCGCATATAGCGAAGAAGTTGACGCACCGGAATCAAGTTTCGCCTTCATTCTCAGTTTTTTGGACCCAATTCGAACACTTTCTACGAAGCCGAATACGGGTAGCCCATCCACAGCAGCCTTTTTTTTCTTTTTTTTAGGGGACGAATTAGAGCGCTTTTTTTTGGCGGCCTTTTGGGACTTCGGAGTCCATTCATCCCTTTTTAGGCCAGCCTCACTCTTTGTTCTGTTATTTTTTTTAGGTATATCTTTTTCCGGTTTTTTTGTCGACGGAACATCTCCTCCCTCCCATTGTGGGGTTATCGACTCTTTTTTTTCCCCATTTATCCTCTGATCCGAGGCAATATCTTCCTCATCATTATCGTTAGCGAGTTTTTCTGTTACGCCATTTATTTTCTGAGCTGATGTAAACTCTCTCTTATCGTTAAGGGTTACTGAACAGCTGCTTAGAAAAAAAGTTCCCAACCAAATCAGCGTTGTAAAATAATATAAAAACCTATACCTAATGATTCGATACCCCATTACTCCATTTCTCCGAAAACGTAGTCTCTACTTAATCATAGGGTGTGAGGTCGTTGAAGTCGTGCAGGGACGAAGGTTCATTGACAACCACCAGAATATTTATGTCGCAAGCCTTTAATATCATGAATTAGAGATGAGAAAATTCAATTCTTGGATGATTTCTAATACTAAAATACATTGTCCAAGATAAAGACATCCAACGCAACGGACGCCAGAATTGAATATGTGTAACTCTGAATTCAAGACATAAGCAGTGGTAAATTTTTAGTTTAAAAGAGTATTAATTGTCTGTTTTTGTAATAGAGAATTTCAAGTCTCCGCTCCTTGAATTATTTTCAAAATTTCACTAAAAAATGAGCACAGTTTTATCACGGGCAAAAAACGGGCTTGGTGAAATCAAGATAAAAAGAATGGAATTTTCTAGAATTTTAACAAATGTTGTGGTACTACTCCTTGACAAAGCAAAAAATTATTCGATTTGCGATGCAAGACTTTTTTGCCGCTAGCAAACAACAGAAGCCCACTGTTCCCTAGGATATAGCACAGAAATCACAGTTACTCAATATCGTTAAAAAAACCATGTGATCCTTGTCGGACCTCATTTATTTAGAATGCATACCCATAGTGTAGTGGCCCTATTAACTAATGTCTAATAGTCTCAACAATTGAAAAAGGGTGTAAATAATTTAACCGTCATTATTGCACCCAGATTTCCATCAAATTATGCCGCAACGATTCAATAAATCCACAGCCGTAGTTCAGCATCTGTGATGATGATATGACAAAATTTCGATTCGGACTCATCAACAGGATTGTGTGAACATGAAATGATATATTAAACGCGATGTTCATTTATACCTACAGAGCCGCAAAACATGATCACAATAAAATATTTTTCGTTCAATCCGTTACAAGAAAATACATATATACTGCTTGACGAATCCGGCCAATGCTTGATCATTGATCCCGGATGCTATCATTTAAAAGAACAACAAAATTTAGAAATGTTCCTGAAAAAAATGGAATTAAAGCCTACTAGGCTAATTAACACACACTGCCATGTTGATCATGTACTAGGAAATCGATTTATAGCAGATAAATACAATCTAAAGCCCGAGATTCATAAAAAGGAACAACCAATCTTGCTAGCAGTCAAGGAGTATGCCCACCTTTATGATCTCAATTATGAAGAGTCCCCTTTACCTCAGAATTATCTGCAGGAGGAGGACGAAATCGATTTCGGTCGCTCAAAATTAGAAGTGATGTTTCTGCCCGGACATTCGCCTGGGCATATCGGCCTTGTGAACCGAGAGCAAAAATTTATAATTGGGGGAGATGTTTTATTCCAAGGGAGTATCGGTCGGACGGATCTTCCCGGCGGGGATCAGGATACGCTGATGGCAAGTATTAAATCTAAATTGATCCCGTTGGGGGATGAATATCAGGTCTATCCCGGACACGGGCCTTCAACGAATATTGCATTTGAGAAAGCAAATAACCCTTTTTTATGTGATTGAGTTGCCTCAAAAATGGCTTTTAAAATGATTACAACTTCGATGAGGTTTTCACTTACGCCATCTTATTCTGAATATAAGCCCGTACAATTCTTGCTTCCTCATAACTCACTGTACCTTTGGCATGCTCAACAACCGAACCTGTATTCCAGGTATCAAGTGCCAAAAACATGTTTTCGATTATCTCCTGTTTCTCGAGGGTAATGAGCTGGTCCATTTCAATATTTCGCCCACCTCGAATAAGATATTCAAAATGGTTTATGACAGTAGAAACGGTCAGATTTCGCGTTTTCGCGATCTCATCAATTGAAAGTCCTTTCCGGAAAAGTGCATAGGTTTCTTCGTAAGTTGTTCCTTTTGGTGTAGCTTTAGGCATATCAGAAAATGAAGAAGAAGGAGATTTTTGGGATTGGAGAAGATCCGGATTTTTCTCTAAATATTGCTCTATAGCAGCAATAAATTCGTCTCCATATCTTGCAAGCTTAGTATCACCAACACCACTAATCTTTCTCATTGCGGATACCGTAGTTGGGTAGTAAACGCACATTTCGTGAAGTGTACAATCCGAAAAGATAACATAAGGTGGAAGCTGGTGGGTTTCTGCGAGTTTTTTTCTGAGAGCCCGGAGCTGTTCAAAAAGGGCTTCGTCATGAGGGTTAAGTCCACTAGATTTCGCTCTTCTGGGTCGCTTTCTAACCTCTTCCTTCTTAAGAGCAATCGCTTTTTCTCTACCAAAGAGAATAGCGGAACCTTTTTCTGTTAGTTTTATAACAGGATACTTTATTCCATCCTGAAAGATAGCTTCTTGTGCTAGAAGTTCGTCAACAATAAATCTCCAGTGGCTTTTATCTTTATGCTTACCCAATCCGTAGGTTTTAATCGTGTCATGATTCAGTTCTCGGATACGATTTGTTTTAGCACCAATAACGATATCAATGACATGATTAATACCAAATCGTTGTTCGGTTCGGGCCATCGCGGACATAAATATCTGGGCGTCGACTGTAATATCAACCGTTTCGACATCGCCTATACAAACATCGCAAGCCTGGCAATTCTCTTCCTCATAATGCTCCCCGAAATACTCGAGAAGCTGTTTTCGTCGGCACACATTATGCGACGCATATTTAATCATATGTCGCATTTTATCCATGGCAATCGAACGCTCGCGGTCATCAGTAATTTGATCGATGAAATAGCGAATTTTAGCGATATCTTGCCTGGCGAAAAAGAGGATGCAGTTGGCCAACTCGCCGTCACGTCCTGCTCGCCCGGTCTCCTGGTAGTAACTTTCCATATTTTTGGATAAATCCCCATGAATAACGAATCGGACATTTGATTTATCGATCCCCATGCCAAAAGCGATTGTTGCAACAATCACCGTGACTTCGTCTTTGCTGAAAGCATCCTGATTCTGCTTTCGCACTTCAGCATCCAAACCGGCGTGATAGGGTAGAGCGCGAATATCCTGATCATTTAAAAAATCCGCCAATTTGACAACGGAATCGCGGGTTGTGCGATAGATAATACCCGAATCATTCGGGTGGTCCTTCAGAAATTCTAGGATTTCGAATTCTAATTCTATCTTTTTTTTTACATGGTATAAAAGATTATGACGGTTGAACGATGCCCGAATTACATAGGGAGACCTTAGGCCCAATCTGTCTATAATATCTCTCTGAACTACCGGTGTGGCTGTTGCCGTAAATGCCGCTACAGGTATATTCGGGAACGTGTGAATAAGCTTGGTAAGGCTCAAATAATCCGGTCGGAAATCGTGGCCCCAGTCGGAAATACAGTGTGCTTCATCGATAGCAATAAGGGAGATGGAAATCGATTTTAGTTCATCGAGAAAACTTGGCATTGCAAAACGTTCGGGCGCAATGTAGAGCAATTCCAACCGGTTATTCTTTAACTGGTTATATACGGCCGACATCTCCTGCATACTCTGCGAGCTGTTCAGAAAGGCTGCAGATATCCCATTTTCAACCGCAGCATCGACTTGGTCTTTCATCAACGAGATCAGCGGGCTGATTACCACTGCAGTCCCCTTCATAATTTTTGCGGGTAATTGATAGCAGAGCGACTTTCCTCCGCCAGTCGGCATCACCGCAAAAACATCGTTTTTCTCCAAAACGTTATCGATAATACTTTTCTGATTTGGACGAAATTCCTGGAAACCGAAAACTCTTTTTAATGTCTCATACATTTTTATTTTGGGTTTCTTAACATCTTTGGCCCAATATCATGAAGGTCTATAAATAGGTTATAGGCAGAATGACAGCGAGCCCAAATTGTCCCTTCGCAAAAGCAGGCCTGTGACAAAGAAATATATGAATTGTATGCGAATGAGTTAGAAAAATAGTACATTAGAGTTCTGTCTAGTGTCGAAGCATATTTAGCAATGCCAACCCGATTAATCCTCGTATTGGTCATGACGGCGCAACCACGCCATGCCATAAGGTAAACCCGCTTCATCGCGACCTTTAGGGACCAGGTCAAGCAAATGGTACGTTCCAATCAGCATGTCTAGGCCGCGAGCATAGCTGGAATATGTATGAAAAATAGCCCCACTACTGTCCCTGTAAAAGACACTAATTCCAGGGCCTTCCGAAGAGAAATACTTACATTTAGTGTAATTGTAGTAAACCTCCCCTAGCTCTTCTTCTTCCGAGGTGAAAGAAACGTGATAATCATGGTTAAAATCAGAGTCAAATGAAGATACCCATTTGAAATTCCACCCCATGCGTTGCTTATATGCATTCAGCTTTTCCAAAGACGCTTTGGAAATGGTTACCAAGCTTACATCGCGTTGGTTTAAATGAACAATGGACCCGCAATAATTGTCTGCCAAATAGGAACATCCTTCGCAGCCTTCGTCCCAACCTGGGTCAAACATAAAATGATAGACAAGCAGTTGACTCCGTCCTTCAAATAGCTGGGATAAAGTCTCTTTTCCATTTGGACCATCAAAAGTATACATTTTATCTACCTTTACCCATGGAAGTTGACGCCGTTGTTGGCCCAATTGGTCACGCAATCGGGTAAATTCTTTTTCTTTTGCTAAATACTCTTCTCTGGCTGCAAGCCATTCTTTCCTGGATACGACTGGATGATTTTTCATTTTTTTAGGCTCCTAAACATGCCATTTTTACACTACCATCACGCTGGATTTTTTTCAACAAGCAAGCCCCCCTGCAGAGGCACGCAAGGTTTAAACAATCCTATTTAGAAAATAGCGTTTATTATATGGATTTCTTTAAAGCTAATCCCTCCCAAAAAAAATTAAAAACATACACCCAAGTGTGGGTTGAAATTTGGCAGCGCCCTCGCCTTGGAATGACTTTATATTTTACCACCATATATTTCTAAGGATATATTCGACATTTATAGCTTGCAATGTTATTAGTACATTTCCTAGGTTTTGGAATCGGTGATCTCAAACATTGAGTTTGGATTTCTGTCTGCTTAGCTTCTTAATGCTTTTTCTAATTTCCGAGTTATTTACAAAAATTCTTTTTTATATTTGAATTTATTTGCGCATGAAGCAGAATATTAGTCAGGGAGGAGGTATTTATAAATGAAAGATATTATTGTTTCTCTTTCACTCGAGTGCCCAGTTGCTAAAGAGCTTGGCGATTATGCCACACGATTGCATATGACAAACCTTGAATATATTCAACGGGGAATTGAATACTTTAATGAGTTGAATAAAAGGAACTTGTTGGTCAATCAAATGCGACCAATTTCCATTATCCAACAGAATTCTGCGATCCTAGCAGAATTGAAGAATCAGTCGAAAAACCACCTGATTCTTTAGCTCACAATTTAAAATCCTAAGAATGAGGTTGGGATACCCCGTCGCCCGAACAGCATCGGAGTTATCCTGCAAATGTGCGAGCATCACCACAACGCCCCAAATCTTCCTAATTTGGGTGGGCACCGTAGGCCTAGGCGTTTTTGGCTTAAAAAGAGTACATCTAACGAGAGGCCTACAATAATAATATTCCCTGTCAAACCTTATCATTTACACGATCTACGGGGTTGCATTTTTGTGGATGAGGATCAGTATCAGGGTGATGTCTTGCCAGAAATTAGATCAACCTTGCTGAGTAACCCACGTAGCCTAAAATTAGACTTTTTGCATTTGGATTTTGGATCGATTTGGCTATTTTGGTTGAGTGATTCCTCAGACGTAGCCAAAGCTACCTCAAAGAAATCATTATAAAAAACAGCTGCCAAACCAAGGATAAGAGTGCAAAATATTCCCGCTTGGAGCGCTACATTGCTGCTAAAGAAGGAGTGATTTTTGAGTTAACAATTTCAATCTAGCTTCCGAGTTGTACTAGGTGCAATACTGAATATATTGACCTTTCAATAAGGCTTATATAAGTCCAATAACAAGATCTATCCTGCCAGCTGGAATCTTGTCCTGAATTTTCAGCTAGACGGAAATAATCTGGGATTCTAAGGCGGCATCATGCCTTACTTTAAAAGTTATGGCAATTCACGCTGAAATTGAAATGAGCTAGGGTAATATTCTGAGATACAACATGCGTTTGGTTACCAAGGGGAAGGGGGAGAATTAATCGTTACTGTAATTTTCTAAAGGTCAATAATTGGACGATTGCTTAAAGTCCGCATCATAGATTTTAATCACACATTTTCCTCTGCGATTTCAATTTGAGCCTCTTAATTCATGCTCGGACAACTTTACTGTCTCTCTTCCATTGAGTGAAAAACTCTTTGCATGCTTTGGAAGTAGGTTTCTTGTAAGAGATTACAAAAAGTCAAGACAGAAAATTCACATTTTGGATTTGAAAACAAAATTTTTACATATATATATAATCACGTAATAAATGCAACGTAGTAATAGATGAAATTTGTCGTCTGATACTTCGTGTTTTCCCGGCGTGAAACAATTCTTCTACGGGGGTGGTAAACATGAGCGAAGTCTCATCCTTTCGGTTAAAAATAACTTTAGCTTTATTTACATCAACTAACTTTCAGGTAAGAGCACAAAACCCAATCAAGAAATCTCTTTAAATTACCTGCAACAAAAAATCCAAATGCAATGATGCAACCAGAATGTTATATACTACCTTAATCAAAAATTCGACCGTAAAAGCAGCCGCTGGGGCGAGGTGCTCCTCGTCGTCGCGCCACCAGGGGGTGGTAGGTGCTGATGGCGGAGATAGGGACCTGCTCCAACGGCTGCATTTACAGTCGGAAGCATACTCGAGAACAATTTTCCTCAGATCTCGGAATCGGAAAAGTCAGTTACAACGAAGCATGCCACCCTAGCTGCTTATTTTAACTATCGAATGTAATTATAAGTCAGTATCATCACTTAATGACTATGTGTTCGTATAGAGACCAATTATTTTTTATTTTAGTATTACAACAATTGCAAAAGGCTCTTATTTCTAATCATAGCCAGCTAGAACTAAAAGATTAAGAATTTCAAAGTGTGTATTTCAATAATTTTGTCACAGAACAATCAATTAGAGAAGCTGTGTCTTAAATTAATATTAACTGAAAAGCATATACAAAAATTGGGTATATTAAGAAGATAGCCTGAGCCTAAAATTTTACGGTTTGGTCTTAGGTGGAGAATGAATACCCATGATGAAGCGTCAGCTTATATATCACGATTTCTTTGAGAAGCAAATCTTAGCGTATCTTATAATTTCAAAAGGACCAGCTAGCTCATTTATTAAGATGCTATTCTTATCTAGAAAAAGCTAATGGATAATTTAGAATTCCTTAAGATTTTCAAGAAAAATCAGCCAATTGATATTAACATAAGAACGCCGAAATCCAATTATGCAATAGCAGAATTGAATAAAGTTTTTTTCGTTTTCAAATTTTCATAGTCCCGCAACTGTTTCTTCCTTTGGGAGTAAGGCAAAATAAACTCGTCATTTTTAAATGAGCCCATGTCTGTGATATTGAATACGACCCCAGAAATAGCTCTTTATTTCGAGATTCTGATGATTCAGCAGCGATGCCCCGTAGAGCTATGGCAAGTAAAAGGTATTTTTAATTGCTCGATTCATTAGGGGAAAAAGCATACTTTCCGGTGCTGAAATCTAGTGCCAAGTACGAATTACTCATATTTTAAATTTATCATCGCGATTTTTCTCGCAAAGAGATAACAGAATAAGACCGGTTTTGCTCCACACAGACATCGTCTCCCTGACAATTTTCGAAATGAAATATGAATGCCGTTAATCCATACGGTTCTTTAAGTCATATCCAAATCCATCCGCCCTTTTGCTTTTGAGGTTAACAGTTTGACCGCGGTCTTTTTCAACAAAAAGTATATTTTTCATGGGTCTTCCAAAAAGTTTAGCTGTTCTCCAATCCTATTCAAAAAAAGTGGCGTTATAAATGGCGGAGAGGGAGGGATTCGAACCCTCGGTACCCTTGCGAGTACACAGCATTTCCAATGCTGCACCTTCGACCACTCGATCACCTCTCCGTAGCTTATTGAAGCGAATACTAACTACTAACACACCATTCACTTTAATAAATTACGGATTCAAACGATAAATATGAGCGTGACCACTAGTTTTCGCGTAACCTCTTATCCCCCCGGTACAAATTGGATTACTTCTAGAGAATCTCCTTCAGACAAATAAGTTATGGCGAAGTTGGCCTTTTCCACAATCTCTTTGTTAAGCTCCACAACAACACGTTGGGTCTGAAGGTTGTATTCTTCCAGGAGTGTTAATAGGGTTGTTTTTTCCGCAACTTCTTGTTTTGCACCATTTAGCACAATGTTCATGATTTCAGTTTTTTATCATTATGAATTTTGAGGAGTTATGCTGAACATCAGGTCATAGTTCCATAAGCAATTCTAATATCTTATTTGCTTGGATATGTGCGGCGATACCTACTTTAGGCGCCATCAAACCCGTTCCTGGTTTTGCGGCAGTGACCCCATCCCCAACCAGGTAAAGTTTGTTGCCAACATTTCGACAGATTAATTTGTCGATGTCACGATATCCCGCTATACCAGAAACAGCCACAATCGGTTTGTTGAGCACAAGAAGCGTTGTTTCTACTAATTCACTTTTCGATTCCGGATTATCAAAACACTCAGCGATAACATCGCTGCCCTTAAATATTCTCCCCGTGTTGTGCCGGTCAATCCGTTCCCTAAAAATCATCGTTTTCAGATAAGGGTTAATCCGCGATAAATTAGTGCGAAGTGCTTCAACCTTGTACATACCAATCTGATCCGTAAAATACTGCTGACGATTTAAATTACTAGGCTCGACAACATCAAAATCTGCAATTATTAGTTTTCCGACGCAGAGCCGCGCCAGGGCGATAGCTAAAGACGAACCGAGCCCTCCGGCACCTGCGATTCCAACAGTTCGATTATAGATTTTTTCATATACCTCAGGTGAATGACGCGCGATAATCAAACCTTTCATCTCTTCTGGATCGGGAATTTCTCCTCTTTGGATAAAGCATATTTGGTCGCCTGCTTGAGTTTCCAGATTTTCGGTAATCGGAAAACCGTTGTACACTATAAGATCCGCATTCGGTTTATAACGATCACGCAACTGATGGACTTTTACGCCTTTTTGCCAAGGAAGGTCTTTCTCATTTACTCTTATTGTAGAAGTCATATCAATGCTCTTTGTCTTGGTGTATACCATCCTTACAGGTTATTCTCCAATGATTTTTACCAGAGCGCGCTTTCGTCTCATCCCATCAAATTCACCATAAAAGATTTGTTCCCATGGCCCAAAGTCAAGTTGGCCATCGGTAACTGCTACAACGACCTCTCTTCCCATAATTGTCCGCTTCAGATGTGCATCAGCATTGTCTTCAAATCCATTGTGCTTGTATTGCGAGTGAGGCTTTTCTGGTGCCAATTTTTCCAACCAAACTTCAAAGTCTTGGTGTAGTCCAGACTCGTCATCGTTAATAAATACGCTTGCACTAATGTGCATAGCATTACATAACAGGAGGCCGTTCTCGATACCACTTTCTTTTAAGCATTCTTCTACCAGCCGCGTGATATTGATCAGCTCACGTCGCTTTTTCACGTCAAACCAGAGTTCCTTTCGATAGTGTTTCATCCTAATTCTCCTAATGTCAGATCGTATGAACTCACATTTTTGATTTCAAAATTGAGATTTTAAATTAAAACCGCCCAGCATCCTGGACATTTGGTTGATGAATATAGTGATAAATTCACAAAGCGCATATTTGCAGTAACACCATTGAGTGACGTATAATAGGCGTTCTTAGATTTTCAGAAATTAGATTACATAGCTTTGGATTCTTGATCCTAACGGTAACCTTTATCATTTGTTTATAAGAGATTAAGATTACGAGCAAGACTAAGATAGTGACTATGTTTTTTAAACTGTGCGATTATTAAAATGAAAAACCATAGCTCTTGGGCTGTCGACTGAATTTATTGCGTGAACAAGCGCTTTTCTAGGCGTGACATGGAAGGCTGGCGACATCAGGTACTTTGGAGTTAAATACTCTGGCAACCCGATGGTCAACGTTTAATAAAACGCCAAAAAACCTAAAAATGTAAGAATTCAGAATAAAAATCGAAAGAAATGGAATAAATTTTAACTCTTACAGCCAGTTGCACCAGCATTAATCTACCAAACGAAATGGGATAAACAAAATGGGTATATAAGCAACCTTTCAACAGGCTAATTTATCGAAAAAATGTGAACCCAAGCAGGTCTATCCAACTTAGTGGGATGAATTATTCAATGTGCGCAATCTGTTTGCCTCGAATACAATAGGATTCACTTCTTGAGCAAAGTAAAGATTTTTTTTGAGGGCATTTCTTCTTATTCCTTACCTGCTTCCTGTTTATCCTATTGTCCTCCCACTTTATGGGGCGGAACTTGTAGCATGACGAGTTGGTTACCATTCAGATATTTTATGTTAGGTCCCTTTTTGGTTATTCTGGAATGTGTAAAGTCTCAAAACTAAAGCGGCATAGCCGCAACCCAACGGAGAATTGTGTATCCCTTGCAGGGAAAGAAGAAGGGGGAACGTTCAGGTGCTGGGGTGATTACCTATAGTTATTATTGATGATTTTTTAAGGATAAAAGATTATTAACAGAAAAAAAAATTTGAGGTGTTAATAAGTCAGGCATTATAGTAGAAATTCACGCCCGTTCTTGTTACGAATATGGTGATTATTACCTCCCTAAAGGTATCCCTGGGGTCTTTGTCGAA
>JAVJHY010041402.1:0-10649 GCA_035593235.1 Phascolosoma agassizii
GCCCTTGTGCTTGGTGGCCAAGATACGTTCGAGCTTGCGAAGAGTGTCGATGGTGTGACGACCGTTTTTCGTCATGGCCTCGTCGTCGGGCCGCTCGCCCATCATCGCGCCTTCCGCGGATGTGCCCTTTTCGGCATCGCCTTTCTTGCCCGCCTTCGCTTCTTCGCTCTCGGGCTTCTTCATTGAACCGTTCTTGTCATCAGTCTTGTAGAGCTTGTCGAACAGCTCCAAGACATCGTCATCGTCACCCTTTCGACGTTGTCGCGGTACGGCCAACACCGGATACTCGCCTCGCATGCTTCGTGGCAAACGTGCCTGCAACGCCACAGCGCGGAAGTCGCTGCCGCCGTCGGCGCCACCGGTGGTGGTCAAGTAGCGATTGATCCAACCGTTTCGAACCGACGAATCGCCGAGGGCTCCGAACTCCATGTAGTCCTGGCACGCAAAGTGGCTACGTGATGGATGACCCAGGCCCGCATTCACGATGGGCGCAAGCATGCCCTCTTTCCAGAGCTTCTGGAATCCCGTCAATCCTGGATTGAGGCCAAAGCGACCGTCTAGATCAAGGCAGCCAAACTCTTTGCCCGGTGGAGGAACCGCAATGTTGGGACGCATGTCGTAGTAACGACCTTCGGTGTAGGGCACGACCGTGTTGAGCGCGTCGCAGCCACCTCGAAGAAACAGCACCACCACAGCAGGTTTGACGGAGATCTCGTTGTCGGGCGCCGCATGCACCCAACGAGGCAACGCACCCATGGCAGCGGCCGCCGCACCTGCGGTCAATACATCTCGTCGTGTCCAGGCCATCGGGGTCTCCTAAGCTGTGTCTCTAGTACATGATTCTTTGGTACGTGGTTCTCTAGTACGTGGGTCTCTAGTAGGCAGGTCCGTTGCGCAAACGTAGGAACGTCTTTCTACTGTCTCTGGAACTCGGCCGAACCCAACAACAGCGTTGCAAGGATCGACAGCTCACGCTCAAGCTCGGACGGCTTCATCTTTCGAAAATCTCGCTGCACCACACCCAGTCGACGACGGAACGGCTTCATCGTGCGCGCGCTCACGGATTCATCAGCCAGCACAAACTGTTTGAGCAACGATTCCCACTTGCCCGGCTGTTGACGCACGAGATCGCGCAAGCCGCTCTCTTGGGTCGTGACGCCCGGAAGGCGGTTCATCAACATGTCGAAGGCGAACTGCCAACGTTCGGCCAGTACGCCGGTGTCCATCCAGTCCTCTGCCGCATCGCTAAATCCGGTGGGATCCTCGCAACGATAAATGGGCTGATCCATATCGGCCAAGCGACTCACAATGGGATTGGCGTTGACGATATCTGCCCCCGCAATGCGTAAGCAACTCGATACGAACTCGATCGGCGTCTTTGCCTTGGTTAGCACATTTTCGGAAGCATAGAACTGTTCGTGGGTGAGCAAGGCCTTGGTTACCGCCCCTAGATTGCCCTTGGTCTTCTTCCACACCGCCATGACGTCCTTGATCAACGCCGCGGGTGGCTCGTCGGCCACCAAGTACTTGGCCATCTTGGTTATGACAAACTTGCTCGTGTTCTTGTGCTGCGCAAGATAGCGAATGATCTGCTCGCCTTCTTCAACGCCCTCGCCGCCGATGGATTTTCCGACGATGCGCTTCTTACCCTTTGCGTGGTAGTTGGGACGAAACTGAAACGTTCCGCCGCCGGGACCTGCGGTGCGATCAATCGACCACCCGGTGAGTGCCAGCGCAAGCTGGATGACGTCTTTCTGGGTATAGCCGTTGTCGGCGCCCAGCGTATGGAGTTCCATCAACTCGCGGGCGTAGTTCTCGTTGAGTCCGCCGGTGCGGCCCTCTTTTTCGCGACCGCTAAGCACGCGCTCGGCCCGTGCCTTGGGCGCCTGGCTTACATGGTTGTCGAGGTAGAACAACATGGCGGGATGCTTGGCCGAAGCCAGCAGCAGATCGCCAAACGAACCAAAGATCTTCTTTCCGAGGACTTCGCGATCCCAATCGGTGACGTAGTAACGCACGTCGTCCTTTGTGATATCCACATTGAAGTGGTTTCGCCAAAAGGACTTCATGACTTCAAACAACTGACGCTCGCTATAAACCGAGCTGAGTACCACGGCTTGAGGAATCTCTCGAGCACCCAAGTTGCGACGCCGGTTGAGTTCACGTTGGCGCTTCTGCGCTTTAGCGATGCGGTTTTCACCGGGTTTTGGTGGGCCCGAAGGCGCAGCCATGGTCCCGCCATTGATCATCTGCAAGTAGTCTCCGCCACTCAGCTTGAGGGACTTGAACTTCTCAAGTCGCTTGGCTACCTCGGGGTCCGCGATAAGCTCGGGGTTCAGTTGGCGGTCGAGCCACGCATCGATGCCTGCCTTCTTTACGGCTTCAACGTCGCCGGGCCTCACGCCAAAGGTGGCTCGCCTCAAGAGGTGCCTGATGCGCTGCGTCTTGACATCGGCCTGCTCGACGTCTTCGGCCTGGACCGAGCGAGAAGCAAGGAGGGGCAAAACGAGCATGGCAGCCAAGGCGCCAAACAGGACGCCGCGACGGGCGGACCTGTGACGAAAGCCACTCGTGTGGGGAAAAACCGTGGCGTGGACGGACATGACAACCTCCCGGCAGACTCGTCGGCGAGCGGGGTTGGTGCGGCGGCATTGCGCAATCTGTCTGCGATTCAAACGACTGCGCCCTCCAAGTATACAAAACCCGCCCAGTTTTGGGGCTGGGAGAACGTTTTCGGACTCGATCCCCGTTGCGGAGGTCGTAAAGCGAGAGAACTCAGCCGGGGATAGGAACTATGAGGCCGGCGAATGCCCTTTTGCAATGATCGTACATCTTAACTCATTCAATACATTTCATGTCTGCATGCATCCAGAGCGCTTGCGAGGCTCACCGGTGAGAATAAGACTCATTTGGTGCATCCGCGCACACTTGTGTCCTCACTTTTCACACGCTCGTCCTAATTAGGGGACGCTCACGCGATCCGGGCAGCCCAATTTCGCCCAATCTGCCGTGACCATCGGGTTGCATTCCAGTGGCACGGATTTCGCTTCTGTTCGCGACAGATGCTGGTCGACGTAAGCATTGTCCCGTTGGGATTTGCTTAAGTGTCAGCATCGGGCGACCGAGGTCGTCCGCCCTCTTAGAGGGCCGCTCTTTTACATTTTGGACCGGACCGGGTGCGTTCAGCGTGCTGAACCCTCCCTCCTCCCTCCCTCCCCGCCTATTTCTGGGCCGCTCAGCCGTGAGCAACCGCACAGAAACAAGGCACGGCGCGCAGCGCCCCGGTGTCGGTTCCTCCCCCTTTTCGGCCGGGCGTACGTTGGTCGCGCGATCTTCCTGCCTCCTCCCTCCCTCCTTCCCTCCCTCCGAGCGCCGCCTCTCGCCCGGCCGGATTTTTTTCTCCGGTCTTCCAGCCGAATCCCTCCTTACTTTTCTCCTGCTCACTCGCCACGCGTCTCCCTCCCCTCTTCAACGGTGGATCGCATTCGAGCAAGACGTCACGACCTCCCCATGGGTCGTCACCGCTCCGTCCCAGCGGACTTCCATGTCTCCGCGGGAATCCGGTAGCTCCGCCACAGACGATGCCGCTCATTCCTGGGTCAACCTTGCCTCCCCGACGATCATCGCGGCTTCCGCCACGCCTGTACCGGTGCAGCGTTCGCGGATGGAGGGCCCCATGCACGGCACGCAGAAGCTCCGCGACCGCCTCAAGAACTCGTCTCCCGTTCTCGTTGGCGGCGCACACAACGGAATGAGCGCTCAGCTCGTCAAGGAAGCTGGCTTTGACGCCATTTGGGCATCGGGATTTGAGATCTCCGCATCCCACGCCAAGCCCGACGCCAACATTCTCACGATGTCGGACAACTTGTATGCCGCGTCCATGATGGTGGAGGCCGCAGGCATTCCGGTCATCGCCGATTGTGACAATGGGTACGGCAACGCCATTAACGTCATTCACATGGTGAAGGGATACGAACGCGAAGGCATCGCGGCAGTGTGCATTGAAGACAACATCTTCCCCAAGCGCTGCTCGTTTTACGCGGGCGTCAAGCGCGAGTTGGCCCCCCCGGAAGAACACGCAGGAAAAATCAAGGCATGCCTCGACACGCGTCGCTCCGACGACTTCTTAATCATTGCGCGCACCGAAGCGTTGATCGCAGGATGGGGCATGGACGAAGCCCTTAAGCGCGGCCATGCCTACGCAGATGCCGGCGCCGATTTCATTCTTGTTCACAGCAAGAGCGAATCCCCCGATGAAGTTCTGGGCTTTGCCGAGCGCTGGGATCGCGACACGCCGCTTGTGTGCGTGCCCACGATCTACAAGACCACGACCGCAACGACCCTGGGCGACGCCGGGTACCGCATCGTGATTTACGCCAACCATGGCCTTCGCTCGTCGATCAAAGCCATGCGCGAGACGTTCGGTCGCATTGTCAAGGCGCAACACGCCAGCATCGTAGACGACCTGGTAGTTCCTCTGAACGACGTCTACGAGCTCATTGGTGTCCCCGCGATGAAGCAAGAAGAGAAAGACTTCATGCCAAGCGGCGGCGCGACCGTACGCGCCGTGGTGTTGGCGGCCGGGGCAAGTCCTCAGCTGGGCGAGTTGACGGAAGACAAGCCCAAGGCCATGCTCGACATCAAGGGCAAGCCCTTGCTTTCGCATCAAATCGGCGCCCTCAACAATGCGGGCATCAAGGACGTCTCAGCCGTCGTGGGCTACAAGAAAGACGCGGTCACAATTCCCAATCTTCGCACCTACGCAGCGGATGAATCCACGGGCGAGCTTGCGTCCCTCATGCAAGCCGCGCCCGAACTCACGGGACGGACCATTGTTCTTTACGGCGACATCTTGTTTGATCACGAAATCGTTGAGCGACTTCTTCGTACCGAAGGCGACGCGGTCCTGGTGATTGATCGCGCCACCGACGACACCCGAGCCGATCGTGATCTGGTTCGAACAGCTCGTGAGATTGACGATGCCGGCCGCATGCTTCACGGACAACGACTCGACACGTTGCAGTCGATTGGGCGAGAGCTCGACGACGCCAACGGCGAGTGGATTGGCATGTTGATGTTGTCGGAAAAGGGCACGGAAGCGCTCAAGGCCATTGCGGCCTCCCTTGCGGCCAAGCCCAAGGACGCGGTGCATCAGGCCAAGAACGCGGCCGAGGCTTCGCTCACCGACATCTTGCAGGTCATGGTCAATCAAGGATTGACGGTACAGTGCATTGACACCTACAAGGGCTGGATGGAAGTCGACACGTTCGAGGACTACCGCCGCGCATGGAGTCAACTTCCCTAATGCCTTGTTCCGAGCCCTTCTTGGCCGCGCTAAAGAGCGAAGGCTATGACTATTTCGCGGGTGTTCCCTGTTCGTTGCTCAAGAGCGTCATACGCAGATTTGATCAGGAACCTGAGTGGAACTACACCTCAGCCGTACGTGAAGATTCGGCCGTGGGCATGGCCGCGGGCGCCTACATGGCGGGAAAACAACCTGCTGTGTTCATGCAGAATAGCGGTATGGGCGTGTGCATGAACGCCCTCGTGAGCCTCAACATTATCTACGAGCAGCCCTTCTTGTTGGTAAGCACATGGCGTGGGGAGGGTGGCAAGGACGCCCCCGAACACATCATCATGGGCGAGATCATGCAATCGTACTTTGACATGCTCAAGATGCCGTGGCGTCTCCTGGGCAAAGACACACTTGCTGAGGACGTAAAGGCCATCACCGCCGAGATCAAATCCAAGCGCATCCCTGGCGCTTTGATTGTGCCGAAGGGACTCCTCAATGCCGGCTAACTCATCTTCCACACCCGCATCTTCCAAACCGAAGGTCACTCGTGCAGAAGCGGTGTCATCGGTCATGAACGCGATCGACGACCAGTTGGTCGTAGCGTGCAACGGCATGATTAGCCGCGAAGTCTTTACGGCCAATGACCGTGAAAGCACGTTTTACATGATCGGATCGATGGGCCTCGCGCTCTCGATTGGCATCGGCGTCGCGCAGAGTCAACCTTCCAAGCACGTGGTTGTGATCGACGGCGACGGCAACGTGTTGATGGGCGCAGGCGTGCTTGGGAGTGCCGCCGCTGCCGAACTCACCAACCTTCATCATGTAGTACTCGACAACGAAGCACACGGCTCCACAGGCAATCAGCGCACCATCTCGGCCGACGTGCGCTTGGAAGCGATCGCAAAGGCCTCAGGCTATACCTGGGCGGAACGCGTAGATGGCGACAAGCTCGAGGCCACGCTCCCAGACTTCTTGCGCCGGCCGGGCCCGGCCATGCTGCTCGTGAAAGTCGCCAAAGGCAACGTTGATGGCATTGCGCGAGTCAGCCATACGCCTGAAGAAATTACTGCGCGATTTTCCAAGGCCGCTCAGGCATAAGATAGGCAGGCTCCTTCGCCGCTCTCCCAAGGGAGCATCGATTCGGCGCCCGAGGAAATGCATGCCATGACGACCCGCTCCAAAGACGACCACTCAAAGGACAGAGCCTTCACCCTGCTCAACCCGGGACCGATCAACGTCTCTCCGCAGGTTCGAAACGCGCTGGCGTCGTCGCTTGATCAATGCCACCGCGAACCCGAGTATTTGCAAATGCAAACGCGCGTGCGCCAAAAGCTCGTGTCGGTGTTTGGCATCGCGAGCGATTACGAAGCTGCATTGATTACGGGATCAGGCACGGCCGCCATGGAAGCCATGGTGTGCTCGACGGTAGAGAAAGGCGTGCTGGTGCTGGTCAACGGCGTTTACGGAGAACGCCTCGCCAACATCGCTCGCGCCCACAGCCTTCAAGCCGAGCTGATTACCCGCAACTGGCTCGAGCAACATGACCCCTCGCAAGTGGCCGAAGCATTGCATGACGGCATCGACACTGTCGCCGTGGTGCATCACGAAACCACCACCGGCCTGGTCAACGATTTGCCGGCGATCGCCGAGGTCTGTCGGAATCACGGCAAGCGGTTGATTGTCGATAGCGTGAGCGGGTTGGCAGGGGAAGCGTTTGACTTTGGCACGATCGGGCCCGCAGCGGTTTGCTGTACGGCCAACAAGTGCGTTCAGGGACTTCCCGGCATTTCATTTGTCTTGCTTCGCCGCGACACACCGCTTCATCAGCGCTCCGTGTACCTCGATCTCGGCACCATGCTTGAGAAACAGCGCGCAGGCGATACTCCCTTTACGCCCGCCATACAAGTCATGGCAGCCCTCGAGGTCGCCCTTGACGAGCTAGCCGAAGAGACCATTCCGGGACGGATTGCGCGCTATCAACATGCATCCGCATCGATTCGTGCATCCATTGAACGACTGAGGCTCTCATGCTTGCTGCCGGCCGACACACGGAGCAACACGATTACGTCCGTAACGTTGCCAGGGGACGTCACGTACCAGCACATCCACGATTCCATGCGCGAAGACGGATTTGTGATCTATGGCGGTCAGGGGCACCTTAGTGCCACGGCATTTCGCGTCGCCAACATGGGGTTGATTTCGGAAGCGCGCCTACGCGACTTTGATAAGGCGCTTGAACGAGCCCTCGCAAGCGCCGTCAAGGCGTCTTAGCGTGCGCGCCATTCTTCTTGCGGCGGGTGTGGGACGTCGCCTCGGGCAAGATACGCCTAAGTGCTTGCTCGAAGTCGGTGGGCGCACGCTCCTCGATCGACATCTTGATACCCTATCCGCGCTAGAGATTCCGGCGCGCGTGGTAACTGGATTCTGTGCCGAGATGCTCCAAGACCATCTGCCCAGCAACGTGGAAGTCGTTCACAACAAGGACTACCGCCGTGGCAGCCTAGTATCGATGGCGACGGGACTCGAAGGCGTGGCCGAAGACGCCATCATCATGGACGCGGACGTTCTCTACGACGCCACCATCCTGCGCGACATCGTCGAACTCCCACGTGGCTTCGCCCTCGATCCACGTACCGACCCAGGCGACGAAGAAATGATGATTGGCGTGCGAGACGGCACCGTGCGCGCGATTCGACGAGGCCAACTAGGAGGTTTCGAACTCGTCGGCGAAGGCGTGGGATTCTTCAAGATCGACGGCGCGAGCATCCCTACGTTGCGTACGTACATCGACAAGAGCGATCCCGATAGTGACTACGAGAAGGCGCTAGACCTTTTCGTGGATGCGCATGGCGCCAACTACGTGCTCGTTGCGGGTCGCCCTTGGACCGAGATCGACTTCCCAGAAGATGTGAAACACGCCGAAGACACGGTTCTGCCCTTGCTCGAAGGCATGGGCTCGTAACTCGCTTACGCCTTACGAACGACAACGGGAGGATCTCTACGCTCAGCCTTGGGCTGCCATACGCACGCGACGAACTCCAAAAGCATCATGGGGCCGATGCACAAGTAGAGATAGATGCGAGGCTCCTTCAACAAGAAGGACAGCGCTGCAAGCGAGTAATGCATCGTGGGGCCGTTCAAAAAGAACAGCCAATACGGACCTCGCACACGTGCTTTGTAGGCGTCGAGGTCACGCACGGTGACGCCGTCGGCTTGCAGCCGTTCTGCATAACTCAAGAACTGCCGCAAGTACCAAGCGATGAATCCACGGTGCTTTGTGACTTCTTCACGCACCTCCGACAGATCATCTTCCGAGCCTGAATAACGACGCTTGTAACGGTCAAAGAGCATTGCCTTCCATGCCATGCATAGTCCCGCAGCCAACGGCACACCGACGGCCCACCACACGGGCTCACCGGCGCGCAGGTAGGCAATGATCAGCCCCACATGAATGCCCAACGCGGCCGCATAGTCGCCCAGCCCGTCTATGGCTCGACCCAAGGGGGTACCACCGCCACGAAGTCGTGCCAACTGCCCATCGCCGCAGTCAAAAATCATGAACAGCAAAATGCAGAGCGCGGCCCACGGAAGTTGGCCCAGAACAACGAAGACGCCCCCCGCGATGCCCGACAATCCGGCGAGCAGCGTCACGTGATTGGGGGTCATAGGGGTTTTCGCAAAGACCTGCACGAGAGGTTTCGCGAGGGGACGACACAGAAATCGATCGACCCATTCATCGGAACTGAGCAAGGGCTTACGCATGTCTGCGGAAGTGTAGCCCCGGCAACTGATTCCAGAGGGCGTTCCCGCAGCCCACCGTGGTCATGGGGTACACTCTCGGACCAATGAGCAAAATCATCTACGTCCTTTCGTGCAGTACCGAAGATCCGCCCAAGGCCGCCGCAGGTCTTTTGCACATCGCCGCCGCCGCATCCGCCAAACGTGAGATCGCTGTGTGGCTATGGCATGAAGGCGTGCGCATGGCAGTGGAAGGCGTGGCCGAGACGTTTCGCGAGCCGCTCGAACCCTCCCCCGTCGACGTACTCAAGCAACTTGCCGAGGCCAACGTACCGATTTTGGTTCACCGCCCGTGCTTCACGCTCCGAGAGTTCGAAGAGAGTGCGTTGCGCACAGGGTGCTCGTTGGCAGACGGGGACAAACTTGCACACTTTGTAGGCGACGGCTTTGTGCCGGTGGCGCTTTCGTAATGGCCTGCCCCTAAACCCATGGCACGCATCCAAGTCATCGACGGGCAGGCAGACCCGGGCTCGGTGTCACTCGATGCGGTGCCGCGAGACCGCGAACTCGTACTGGGCCGTGCTCACGAATGCGATGTGCGTATCTTGGATGAATCGGCGTCCCGAAAGCACGCCGTGATTCGCAGGCACCAAGGACGCTGGATTGTTGTGGATCTTGATTCCGCCAATGGAACGTTACTTAATGGCGAACCCGTGACCGGCAATGCAACACTGCTTGATGGTGACGTGCTTATCGTTGGTGCCGTCCGCATCAAGTACATTGCCAGCGATTTGGCGCAACGCGTGACCGCAGTTCATCCCAAGGACCACGACGACGCCGACGATTTACCGGTCGCCGCCACCCTTTCGGCCGATGCGGTGGATCCTGCGATCCATGCCACCGAGGGAAAGAACGCCGAGCGCTTGGGGCTCGTGATGGATGGCGCCATCGCATGTGCCGACGCTCGTGATGCCACCGAACTGGCGCAGTCGATGACCACGTTGATACACGATCGACTCGGGTCCGACCGCGTCACCCTCGCCACGACCGACGCACGCGGCGAACTGGGCGTAGTGGCATCCGTTCCGGTGGGCGCTCCGGTGCCCGAGTCAAAGACGTTAAAGAGCCGGGTCCTGCAAGGCGGCGAAACGGTGTTGATTCAAGACGCGCACGTAGCCCTCGCCCAAGGCACAAGCGACGCCACTTCGAGCGCGTCCATTCTCGCAAGTCGCTATCGCACGGTCGTCGCCGCACCGCTGCACGTGTCGGAAGGCACACTTGGGTTGCTGTGCGTCGAATACCTCGACCCTCATCTCATGAATGCCGACGACCTCCATGTGGTCGCGACCCTCGCACAACAAGCCGCTCTCGCCCTTCGCACACTGCGCCTCGTAGCCAGCCTTCGCACGCATTCATCCAGGGCACCATCGTCCCTGGACTCTCAGAAGACGGTGCTCTTGGGTACCAGTTCGGCGATGGATCACGTTCGTCACGATTTGACGAAAGCGGCCAAGGCCGACGCATCCGTTTTGGTCACCGGCGAAACCGGTACGGGCAAAGAGCTTGCCGCACGCATGATTCACGAACAGAGTGCTCGCGCTGCCGCGCCGTTTTT